>WSXT02113869.1:0-11121 GCA_011762715.2 Neuroterus valhalla
GCATTAATTATTACCTCACGTACCTCACTAAGTGAAGGTGGACAAAAAGCTTAAGAGTTTACGAAAAACCGAAACTTTTCAGCACTAATCTAAGAGGAGAACAGAGCCGGATTAAGACTTCAATAGGCCCCGGGCCGAAACTCTTCGAAAATTTTTTCAAAATAAAATCTATAAAAATATTTATAGGTAAAAAAAATAGTGATTTATTGATTTTTAATATCTTTTATTAATTATCAATATAAGATTTTTACATAAATTCAAAAAAATTTTTTGCAAATTTTTTTTTTTGTGATAAATTACTCTAGTATCTCTAAGAAATCAATGGTTTCTAATAAATCATTTTCTTCGCGGGGCCCGTCTGCTCAGCGGGCCCCGAGCCAAGGCCCGGGTCGGCCCATTCCTAAGTCCGGCTCTGGAGAAGAAAGCCATAAACAATAATAATTTGTTCAAACAATTATTTTTGTTAAATTTAAATAAATTTCAACTCACTTCGCGTAAAAATTGAGCAAAAAGTTGAAAATTTCAGAAAAAACCGCAAGTTTCTATCATTAGGCAAAGCAAATATCATCAATGGTGATAAATTTTTTAAACCATTGTTTTTCTAACATGGATTATTCATTACTCTAATCTATTCGAAAAGTGATGAAAAGTCAAAAATTTCAGGAAAAACCGCAACTATGTAGTATTTATCCAGAAGAAGACAGCTATAAACATTAACAATCTTTTTTAACAATTATTTATGCTTAATTAAATTGAATATTTACCTGCTTTAATTTAAAAGTGTAAAAAAGTTGACAATATCTTTGTTAACTTCAATTGAATATTACCTCGCTTTAACTGAAACGTTGAAAGCAAGATGAAAAATTCAGAAAAAAACTTGATATTTGATATTCAAAAAGTAATGTTTTATTGGCATTCTGTGACTAACTGTGAAGAGAAATGGTGAATTTCGAACTCGATCCACCTAATATTGAGAATTGTGAATGAAATTTACAAACACGTCTTTTTTTCCTATGGGAAATACGTATTAAACTTCATGGGGCGTGCGCCACCTCTAAATATTATTTTTTTTCAAAATCGAAAAAGGAACGCATTTATGTTTTTGTGGATTCGAACAAATTTCCGGGCGTTTTGCATAAAAATTCAAAAAAAATATTTCTGTAGCACCCTATTGTACATGTTCATATTAACCAATTCGGATGAAACTTAGGAAGGTTTATTTTTGGAGAATAAAAAATATTGTTGAGGTAACGGTTCCTGCTACTGAAAGAAAATTCTTCAGGTATAAATTTCAAGCACCCACCCTGATACCGAGATAGACCTTCAAGATGTGTGATGATAAGAGCGCAGATCCTTCCAAGGTAGATTCGTCTATTTGTTTGTATGGAAGATTTTGCTGTTGGAACTTGCACAATGCACATGTATACCTTGGATCTATATGCCAACCCACTGAGTAAACAGGTACTGGCAGAACAAATATAAACATCTTCAACCAGGAAGTAGGAGATTGCCCTGAATGTTGCTTACGTACCTATGTACTAGTTTGCAGATAGCTTTGTCGTCGGAACTCATGAATATGGATTTTTTTTTAGAATTCGAGGAACCAGATGCTTCTGGGCCAACCTACCCTGTTACACATCGTAGCCGCGCAACTGGGTTACATTTAAAGGACAAACTCGATCTAATTGCTACTGTACCTTCTAACGAACTGACTCTAAAGTTTTACTTCCGTTCTGACTATTCTGCATAGCTTGCCAAATGGTAGTCGTTATAAGGCTTGATTTCTTTCTTCGAGGTCTATTCTGATGAGGTTGTACTTCTAAGCCTTCATGTATATTCGATATGGATGACTATCTGAGTCTTATTTTACCTGAGGGTGCACTTTTAAATTATTCAACAACTACGCTCCACAGCTTGCGAGAAAGACTGTATTTTACCAGTATAATTATTTCTTATAGAAATACAAAACAAAGGTTAGCAGCAAAAAATTCATTTCCAGGGTGGCGACTTGACCGGAAATTATATTGACCGGGAAAAACCGGGATATGACTAGAAATTTAATTGACAAACCGGGAATTTTCTTTACTCAACCTAGACTATCAAAGAATCTACCAAAAAAATACGAGAAATGACCGCTTCCTTTTTATGAATCAGAAAGATACCTTATCACTTGATTCAAGGAATGTAACGTTCCTTTAATCTGATACTTAAGAAATTTAAATACATCTATACGTTATGAGAGGAATAATTTTTATTTTCTCCATAATAAGAAAAATGTTTTGCAAGTTTTTCGCTCAGTGAGATTTTTTTAGTTGACTCAAATTTGAGAGTCGAATTGATGATAGCCCAAACATACAAAAAAAATTATAATCAGAATTTTTTTGAGAAAAATGTATTATCACGTTTTATTTGCTTTTCCTCATTTATCTGACTCGAAGCGGAAATTTCAGATAGTAATTATAGTTCTTCTTGAGGGCAGGGGGTTTCAGTGAGGAAGTATAATTTCACATTGAGCAGGGGATTTTTTACATGGAACGGGGACTTTTCAAACTAATTATAATAAGGATTTAGAAGAGAGGAATTGTAAAAAACCGTTCCTTCAATTTATGATCCGTCATAATTTTGCAGTCCCCTCTCCTCAATTTTAAATAAAGAAAGTATTTCAAGCAGTCTTTAGAGTAAAAACAGCATTCCGAAGGAGAAATATCCCAGAATTATGATAGAAAACTTGGTTAAATTGTTGATTGCAAATTCACCTTTTTTTAGTTTTAAAATCGACTACTTGTTTGAAATTTAAACTTTCTTGTCAGAAATCAAATTTTTTTCTTAAGGTTGCATTCTTCGATTCAAGATTTACCTCTAGTTGAGATTGTAACCACTTTTTGAAACAATTTATCTTTTTTTCAGGGAAAATTCATGTATTTAGTTGAACATTAATTTTTGAATTTGGAAATTAAACTATTTCTTTAAAAATCCCTGTACTTCATGGGAAATCTGCCTTTTTTGTAGAAAATAATCATTTATCGTTGAAAATTCATATTATTGCTTAAAATATATCTATTCCTGTTAAAGTTCATCATTATACCTGAAAATTAATCGATTTGGTTGAAAATCAATTACTTCAACTGAAAATTTAACTGTTTCATTTTTGGTGGAAACTTTATCTTTTATAGTTCAATATTTGATAGTTCGGTGAAAATTTGTCTTTTTGAATTGAAAATTCATTGAAACTTCACATATTTTGTTGAGAAATCGATTTTTTGGGTTAAAAGATCTTTTTCTTCGGAAGTTAATATTCTTTTTAAAAATTCTTCTCCGCGGTTAACAATTCAAGTTGTACAGTCAAACATTTTTCATTTGAGTCGAACATTCATTGAGCTGAAAACCCTTATGTTTGGGATAAAATTAATTTTTTTAGCCCGAAATGTCACTATTCCGTTTTTGTTTGAAAATTTTCATTTTCATCGTTCAAATTTCAAAAAATTTGTTAAAAAATTGAATTTTCTGGTTGAAAATTAATTTTTCGTCAAAAATCGAACCATTCTTGTTAAGGATCCATCATTCGTGTTAAAAAATCGTTTTTCTGTTTTAAAATGCAACTACTTCAGTTAAACACTTACAATTTCATCTGATTTTTCATCCTTTATGGTGAAAATGTGATAATTTGTTTAAAAGTTAGTTTTTTTGTTGTTTAAAGTTAGTCTTTTTTGTTGAAATTAGTTTTTTTTTGTTATAAGTAATTTTTTTAATCTATAAATTCCAAATACTCCAATTGCAAATTCTATAGTTTTAGTTCGAACTCCATTTGTTTAGTTAGACATCCATTTTTTCCATTTCAAATCTGAGTATTCAAATTTTCGTTGTTAATTCATCTTTTTCTGTAGAAGTTAATTTGTATGTTTGAAAACTCAACTCCTTCAGTTGAAGATCCTTTGTTTAAATATAAAATTCTTCATCTTGGTTTGAAATTGGTTTTTTAAATTAAAAACTTTACTGTTCTATTTTCTGTTGAAAATAATTATTATTTGATTTTGAAATTTGTCTTTCTTGTTACAACATTAAACTTTTTCTTAGAAAATGATTCTTTCTATTTGAAAATTAGTCTGCTTATTTGAATATTCAACTTCATGGTTGGAAATTGAAGTGCTCCAAGTAAATATTCATCTTTTTAGTTGAAAATTCATCTTCTTGTTCCGAAATTTTACTGTTCTGGTTAAAGATTTATAATGTTATTTGAAAATTTATCGCGTTGGTTGAAAAATGAACTATTTTGTTGGAAATAGTTGTTTTTTTGTTATCCCAAATTGCATTTCTTCTGTAAGTTTACCTGTTCCGTTTTTCGTTAAAAAATTATCTTTTTTTGTTGAAAATTTGAGTATTCTTTTCAAAATTGATTTATTTTGCAATGTTTGATCTGATGGGTTAAAGGATGTTTAGAATAAACGACATGAAAAAAAGATGTTCGCGTTTTGCGACAAATTTACATATGTTACTTATAGTTGACCAGAAAAATTGAAGAACTTGACCGCGAAGAGCCGGGAAATGACCGGGAATTCGAAGTCGACCGCAATATCGCCACCCTGATTCCTCAATGGAAAAATTCATTCAGATCCAAGGAAGTGTATAATTTTTAGCATATGTCTCTTATTTTCTAATTGAAGAACGAACGTTTAAAACCTCTAGGCTGATAACAATGGCACTTATCTGTCTTTTACTGGACTCATAAATAAATCTGATGGTTCGGATCCCACTTTACACTCTCGGTCTTCTCAAAAAACAAAAAAACTATGTTCAAAATTTTTTTTTTGGTTCAATCAAAATACTTTCAAAACCTCGACTTTGTATACAAGAGTGTTAATTGTAAAACACTTTTCTGGTCTGTAATATTTAATAATGAAGAATGTTCCGGGACGTTGCGGAATACAATGACCGAACCCTATAATATTATCGCAAAGTTCCATTACTGTTTTCCAAGTTACCAAATAGCTATATAACTGAGTAGCTAGTAGATAGCCTAATGTCCCGTATAATGATTAAAATTATAGCGTATATCCATGAGGGCTGACACTTACACTCCCCCAATCACGCCACTGAACACAGCTACTGACAGAGAAGCTATACTTTAACAAACACACCATTATTCAATATATCGCTAACCCATCTAATGCTACTAAACTGCTTTATTTTTTAACTATCCTGTTAATTAACAAGTTAACTTTTCATTCTCATGATTCATTACTTCTAACCTCCGTTAATTATTGCACGTTTTTTCCATTTTTTAAATATCATCCAATAGTCATTTCCAATATATGTACCATCATTCAATATTGCACACTGTAGGTACATTTTGTACACAAGGAAGATCCTCACAAAATCAACATCTGATTGCCTTGAGCGGGTATTTTTGATCACGTTAGTGCTTATCTCTCCATATCTCAAGGATCATTTTTTAACGAAAAAAGTTTCTAAATAGAATTCAAATTCGATTCTGGGGAAGCAAATTCCTAAGTAAACATTTTGTAAGATATGATACGTAACAAAAAGTCTTAATAGAAGTACTTTAACAGATAATAATTCAGCTGGAAACATTTCAAAGGAAGTTATTTCCTGCATATGAATTTTTTTGAGGGGATATATTCGTTTTGCAAGGAGTGAGTCTCTTGGTGGTTTGCAGAAACGAATACATCTTTCACAAAAATCCTTTTCTACCTTTGTAGATAAAAGGTATGTTGGGAGAAGTTATATCATTAAAATTTAGAATATCTTGGAATATAGAATTTTCGTCTCGCTCAGCACGAAAGCAATTTCAGCGAACCGCTAAGGCTGTTTATTTCCAATTCACTTCCCACGTAGTCAGATCTTTCTCCGACTTACGGAGTGTCGATTTTAGAGCCGGAGTAGCGGCGAGGAAGGGTTGTCACCCAGCCAGAGCAGCGACTACGAGGATCAAGAAGAATTAGAGAGTCAACACTCTGCTGCCATCCACACAGTACGTCATCACAATCCTCATTCAAACAATACTTGCATCTCTCTTTCTCTCTCGCTTATTCTCCACGCACTCTCACTAACCCGTAGACCCTATAGATTCCACAACATCCTCTGTAAACCAGATCTCAAGAACCTCCACTCACCGTTTTGGAATAGTTGTCGAATAAACAAGAGAAAATATAGTGAATATGGGGTCGACAAATATTGATTCAAATCCCTCTGAGATTTTTATTTGCAAACACCATGACGTATTTGGAGAAAATATTTACTTTATTTTTTTATTTATTTTTATAGCGTGCTACAGAATGGCCTACATTTGTTTATCCTATCTTTAAAAGTCAGAATTTTGAATTTGATATAAACGAACTTTTTACATGGTAGAAGTTATAGGAGACTTCCGTTTAGCTGAACCGCTACGCGACGTAAACATTCGTTTAGCTGAACTCGGGAGAAATCCCCACCACTGTTCCCCTCCACATGGGTGTTTCTAAATGTGACTTCTAATTGGTTGCTACCGTCAGTTGCTTTCTTCTGGGGGTAAAGGAGGCCGCTCGAGTTCAGCTAAACGAGCCTGGAAGCGTTCAGGTAGATGGAAGTTCAGCTAAACGTAAGTCTTCTGTATTCAATTTTTTGGAATAATTTTTTTTTAGCAATAGTAAAGCATTCGGAGCAGGTGACTGGAGGAATTTGATAACTTGTTTATTCTGACTCTCAAGCTTTTCGATGTATGCAACGAGATCCCGCCAGTACACAGTATATGAATGATTCAAAATTTGATTTAAGGACAAAAATTTGCACCTTGGAGTTCTTATTGGCTTCAAATGTATAATTAACTATTTTTATGGGAACTTTCATCTTCCTGGATGTTCTCAAATTTGTACTTTGTAACCGCAATTTTAATTTTACTCATACATTGCCGAGTGATTATATAGACGGAATCAATTCCAAATTACTCAGGAAGTTCAACCTCAAGTTGCAGAATCATTTACTCTTATAAAATGTTATTTTTTAGAGAAAGTAGGACAAGCATTTTTCCGTTTTAATGACATAGTTATCTCCACAAACTTATGAGAATTTGTGATTTGATGGCTGTCTAAAAAAACAAATATTTCTCTCTTCAAACCTTCATAACTTTTCATCTAATCAAGATATTCCAGTTTCCTTTCAACCCTGGTGGGTTTTCTCGAAATATCAATAGTCTATTCTCTCAAGAGACCCTTTTTTTAATCCTCTGCCATGTTCAATTAAAATAGTTTTTATAGCAAAAACAATAATTAATTTGGCAGAATGGTAAGGGAAAACTTCGTTTATTACATAAAATTTGAAAAAATGCCTTCTACTCTTTTATGGTATCCTGCATCGTCCGTAAGAAAATTAAAAAAAATTAAGTCCTCGAAAAGAAACCTCGTTGCTACAAAAGTGATTAAGCCTGCATAAAACGTACAGACTATCTTCTTTGAACGGGAAGAAAGTGGGATTATCAGCTATTAAATTAGACTTTTATTTTCTGTCTGAAAAAATGGAAAGTCATTTTATCAAAAAACTTATTCAATTATTTTCAAACTTTCTTGAATTCTTGCTTACCTATATAAAGAAGACACTCTGTAATTTCTATAGAGGCAAAATAATTTCTGTCGCCATGAGCATTTTCCCGAAAAATTAAATCTTGTAATTTTTCTCGCAAACAATACAAGATGACAAAAAAGAGATATTTTTGTAGAACTTTTTACACGATCAAACTTTTTTGTTGTTATTTTATGTAAGTGATTATTGTTTGCAAGAAAAATCAGAATATTTGTCAATTGAAAAGAACATTATAATTTGTGGCCACAAAAAAATTTCAAGCCCCTCATCAAACCTACAATATTTGCTCGTCGTGAATGACAATTCAGCAAGAATATTCTGCCGACGAAACAGGTTGAGATTTAGAAAAAATTGATTACCAATTAGTCTTGCTGGAACCAGGAAAGAAACTTTAATGTTCCGTGGCATCACAGTCGAAATTATAATTTAATCGAAAAACAGTATTTTCTCAATGTAAGATGTTTGGAATTAGGTGCTACAATAACACAACTAATATTTTTGAATAAAAATTTAGTTTTTGAATTGCTTTTCATTTAATAAAAATTTGATGTTATTATAAGTTATAAGAATAATTAGTTGAACAAAAAATGAAAAAACGGTGGCGAGAGGGTGAAAACTGATCCAGAATGCGTGACGTCATTTATGGACGACACCAAAGGTTTGGATGAAGAAATAATTTTTTTTTTTAAACATCCCTAAAATGCCAAATACTTATAACTTCGTCAAAATGGTTTTTCCCTTAAAAGCTTAAACACTACACGATATCCGTGTCATCTTATTTCCTGTGAAAAACAAAATTTTGAAGGGGTGAATGATTCTGTGACTGCAAATAGCGTTGTTAATATTACTGTTACTATCATGCAATTAAATGAAAATGATTATCTCGCTATTAGATTAGTTTTATGTACTGCTGATTTTTTATTACATTTCTCTTTTGATTGTGAGAGAAGTCGATATTTATTTACTTTTCGGATGAACTTCACTTAATTGAGATTCATGTACTTATTTCAGCAATGAATTTTGCCTAGTCGTGAATCATTCAGATAACAACTTTAAATTCTAAAATTATAGTTTCCCAGGAAGTAAAACTTCATAATTCATCGAGATTATTTACCCTTTGAAAATGACAATACTCTTTTGTACATTTCGTTGAGAAAATGTCTATTTGAAATCGGTTATTTGCCGTGGAAGTTTCTCTGACAAGGAAAGTCTTTCAGGTGTCCCTCGCCGAGTTGATTCTCCCTTAAATATGTTGAAGTACTTGAAAAACTAAGCGACACATATTTTTTGTTATCTGCGGAGAACCACTTCAAGGGGCTGGAACAGCCCCTCGAAAATAGGGGTTGCAAGTGCGATCGTATAGTATTGTGTATAAAAACTAAATTAATTTCGATCAAACCTACTGGAAAAGTTTCCTCGTGATGAAAGATGAATAACGTAATTTTCTCAACAAAAAAAATATATATTGAGGGGGTGAACCACCCCTTAATATTATTAGAGTTGTGCTGGAAATTTTTTAATTAAATAGAAAAAATTTTCAAAATTTATATTTTGCAGTTGAGACAAAATTCGAGTTTACCTGTTTCATCAAAAAAATTATTTTTTTAATTGATGGGGGTAGCTACCCCTAAACGTTTCCTTTTTTGTGTCTAGGATGATATATACTTTCCATGCATAAAAAAATTGTGAAATTTGTTTAACAACGATGGAAGTAAAATCGAGTCCATCCAACAGGATAAAAAAATTACACGGGGGTGAACCACCCCCTAATTATGTATGGAATAGCAAAATAAGTCTGAAAGTGAGCAAAAAATCCGGAAAAAATACGTGTTGTATACAAAAAAGAAGACGAAGGCATTAAGGTATTTCCAAGCAAAAAACAGCATTGAAGAGGCTAACTACCCCTAAGTTTTTTCGCAATAATAACCTTTTCAATTAAATCTTGTGCGCATTATTTTCAAAGTTTGTTCAATTTTAAGGAATGCGAATAAAGTTGATGTGTTTCGCCCAAATTTTTTCTTCAATTATTAAGGGTTACTACCCCAAAACACTTCTTATTTCGTGTCTATTATGATATATACTTTTCATGCATAAAAAAATTGTGAAATTTGTTTTGTAACGATGGAAGTGAAATGGAGTCCATCCAACATGAATAAAAAAATTACACGGGGTTAAACGACCCCCTAATTAGGTATATCAAGCCAAGTAAGTCTTAAAGTGAGCGAATAAAATCCGAAAAAATACGTGTTGTATACAAAAAAGAAGATGATGGTATTTAGGTATTTCCAAGCGAAAAACGGCATTGAAGAGGGTAACTACCTCTACACAAAGGTTTATTCTTCAAATTTTGAACAATACCGATACTCGTCAAAAGAATGTTTGAAACATAGTGATATTTTACACCATGAACATCGAATCACAGCAATATTAGTACCTGCAACCTAATATATCACGAGTTTTACAGGAATCACCGAAGCTAAAGTCCAACGGATTTTCAAATCTACCTGATTTTTCTGGAATATATCCGCTTTTGTACCATGAATATTTAAAAAGATTAGCATATCTCGGCGAGCTTAATTGATTATGCACCAAAGACTAAACCTCAATAATATTATTTCTGATATGTAGATTGATATCGTAATTCATTAAAATAACAGAATCGGAAAAGTGACGCACATAATTTTTCCAAACTCTAAACCCAAATACATCTAAAGGTTGAATTTTTCCTGTTGTTCCTGTTGAAATAATTTAAAAATTTACGATTTTATTGAAGGTCAACTGCAAAATATAAAATTTCAAACATTTCTTATATTTAATTAAAAAACTTCCAGCAAAATTTTAGTAATATTCAGGGGTTGTTTTACCCCCTCAATATATAATTTTTTTGTTGAGGAAATTACTTTATTCATCTTTCATCACGAGGAAACTTTTCCAGTAGGTTTGATCGAAATTAATTTAGTTTGTATAATCAATACTATGCGATCGAAACTTGCAACCCCTATTTTCGAGGGGCTGTTTCACCTCTTCAAAGTGTTTTCCGCAGATAACAAAAAATATGATTCGCTTAGTTTTTCGAGTACTTCAACATATTTAAGGGAGAATCAACTCGGCCAGGGACATCTGAAAGACTTCCCTTGTGAGTAAAACTCCAATCGCCAATACAATGAAGCTGAAAATTTAATTCAAAATAAATTTCAGTGGAAAAATATCAATGGATACAAATTGTGACAACCCAAAAAATTATTTATAAACACAGAATATACAAGGTGATGATTAATCCAGAAAATCTGATTTGATCATTTTTAGTCTATTCATTTACATTATAAAAACATATAGGTATGGTCTTTTACTGTAGTGCATGAACCTTATCGTAGATAGAATAATATACTTTGCTAAACAAAAACCGAACAAGTTTACATGACACTGTAACACATGCGTTAACAGTGATTCTTACATTTCCCACCGGAAAATCAACGCCACTGTGTTCGTGAGATTTTCGATATAAAGAGCTCGGTATATTCTACTTGAAGATGATTGCGTCGAAACTTG
>WSXT02113880.1:0-11121 GCA_011762715.2 Neuroterus valhalla
CGCAGATATCTTGTTCAACGACGACAGGTTTGACGACCAAATCCGTCGGAGCAGGTGTTTGTATCTGCTTTGGAGAATTTTCAAATCATCCATTTTTTCCCTTCTGGCAAACTTTCTTCATGAGGACGTTTGTATTAAATCAATTTGCTCCCAAGATGTACCAAATCGATTAAAGTTGCCTAAGTAGAAGGAGATAATTTCCATCTTTATAAAAGATGTTCAAGTCTGCTGAGGAACTTTTCATATGGGATGTATAGAAAATTTGGAAAAATTGTTCCATAACAAAACTGCAAGGCGGAATTAAAATAATTTGTTTCATCTATACTATTAGGCCAGAATCCCTTCCGGGGTAAGCGTAATATGATCAGTTGTGCTGAATACTGGGAAGCGCCTTAGTCCGCTGCCAACATAATGAGTAGTTCATCATGAAGAGCAGAGATTTATACCGAACAGGAAAGAAAAGGTTTTGTTCACATCCTTTCAATGTATAATTCTTCCATAACTGGTCAATGATCTCAAACTATCAATATTGTGGATTTGTACTAGAAAACTTGTTTACTTCCAATATTTTTCTACATTCTGGCATCACTAATTGGGAGAAAAGTAGATCAGGCAGTTGAGGCGTTTGAGCAGATAGTTAGAGAAGTTGAGAGAACAGATATGAATTAGAGTAGGCATTTTGGAAGATGGATCAGATACTGGGTATTTAGGGAGACTAAACAGGTAGTTCGGGAGGTAGTCAGCATTTAGCGAAGATTTCCGGCAGTTGGGAAGGTATCAGGCATTCGGAAAGATACGGCATGCAGTTGTAGAGTTTGCAAGCATTCAACGAGGCAGTAAGTAGTAAGGAGGTAGAAGGCTAACAAGAAGAGTAGTATATTAACTTCATGGGGTTACTGTCCCAGAACTTCCTCTCCTCCCCATAAACACGACATGTTCCGAATAAGAACATAACCCCTCACAAGTCTCTATGATTACAGATGTTCTGCCGTTGAAGTTTCTCGCAATCAAGAAGATTAGTTAGATAACTAGAAGACCGTACGGAAAAAGATTACTTCGAAGCGTTACTGGTTCCAAGTCAGAACATATCGTGCTTATAAAGAAGAGAGGAAATTTTTGAGCAACAACGGCAAAAAGATACTCTACTACATTTTTTGTACCTTTGCTCAGTAAACTAACAAGGCTAATGAGGAGAGCCTAATCAGGTATTCAGAGGGGGTTCAAGAGTTCTTCAAAGAGTAGCAGCGTAAAAACGAGATCTTGCCACGATGCAAATAGATAAATAACAATAATAATAAGAAACAAGTAAATGGTCCAGCTAATTTTGAATAATTTGAATGCATAGTTTGAGTAAGTACAACCTCAGTCAGTCGTGAAAAGAGAGGAGAAGTGCGCTGAGTGATTCTGGGGTTTCTGATGGCACACTTAATCTCAACTCACGGGCTCGTACTGGCTGAGCCGAAGCTCTAAAATTGCGGTAACTCGGAAAGATATACGTGTGCGAATAAATGCTCACATATATCCTGACGCGCATACGCACAAGGGGTTGATAAGGCTATCGCACATCCCGTGCGTTTAGCATATATTTGAATAATGGGAGGCTGGTATAATCCCTTAAACGGGAGCTCGCATTCTGTAACTAGGTATCCTTTCATCTCTTGCTTCAGTAGCAAGCCCCTTTTCACTCCCAGCTTCCCCTCCTATCCTATTTCTCCTCCTTCTGCCCCGTTTAAAGATATTTCGTTAAAATAACAGCCCCGACTCGACTACGTGCACCCTTATATCGCTGCCGCGGCAAAAAGGGGGTGGCATTTGCAATGCAGAGGTTAAATGGGTACGGGGGTGGCCTGTGGGTGAGGGGCATTCCAGGGGTAGTGGGTAGAAAGCTCCTACAGCCACTGCACAGACTCGATTGCTTTTTTACTTCCCTCTAGAGCTTGCTCGTCCTGCCATCCTACCTCTCACTCTATCTCTTCTCTTCTCTGCCTTCCTATACTCTTCTCCTCTGGCTCTCCGTTTCCTCCACTTTTTCCATGCATGTCGCTTTCTCCCATGTCCGCTCAACCAGCCAGATCAAGAGGGTCTGCGCTTTTCGCTTAAAAAGAGACCAAAAAAGGGGTAGACCCAAGAGGAAGAGAGAAGGAGAGAAGAAAGATGAGAAGAGTCGTTTTGGGAGGAGGCAGGCGAGATTAAACATTTATTTAAATGGCAGTCGCTTCCAATCTTTAGCGACTGTTCCGCCCCGAACTCATACGAACATATATGCGTATGTGCTTTTGACGTTCGTACACATATTTAAAAATCCACGTGAAGGGAAAATCGTGCAGGTGGGTAATATCGCACTTGAATGTATGGACTTGACTATGGGAGTGGATATTACGGGAACCCAAGAAGAAGATTAGTCTGGTGGTTTTCAATCCCACTTTCATCGTATTCCATCTCCCCCGATGCCTCGCCTCAATTCGAGTTTGCGATATCATTGAAATTTCATCTTCCTGCTCCACCCTCAAAAAGTGCGCCCGCGAGATGCGTATCATTCGAGGATAAATCAGAGGTGAGATGAAAGTTAAGTGAAGATTGAAATCCCTGGAGAGAGCCACAATCCAAAATATTGATACCATTACTGGGAGCTACAGTGACCTGAAAATGCTTCGGAACAAAAAGGATGTGAAATCATACTTTCAATATAATTCGGGAGCGTCATAAATATTGGATGATACACGCTTGTATTGGGTCGTTTGAACCATATTGTGCTTTTTATATAAAGAAGGTAGAAAAAATGACAAGGAAATCGTTAGGAACCCTAACTTTTTTGAACAATTTATCAAGAAAAGTATCATTTCCCCAACGTTTCAAGCATTGACCCTTCCCATCATCACGGGTATTTATTATGAAATATTTGAATATGATGGGAAACTGGGTAACAATATGATTCATGCTGAGTAGAGTTTGTGATAAGAACAAGTAATTCATGAGATGTCAAGATATGTGAAGGTTTGGTTAGAATTATTATTATGCTGAAGAAAGTAATTGCAAAATTTCGAGAACGATATTCTCAAATTCATTAGGATGTTCAAGATCGGTTTCTCCCTTATCTTAAACCATTTCGAAGAAAGCTCTTTCAACTTTATCATTCTCCTGATGGAGAACTGTTATTTCATCCCAGAGAAAATGCTGATTGATATTGTTACATATGTTTGCAAGAAGATGGTCGATGAAAAGGTTATCATAATTTAGTCGAACACTATACATGTCCATCTCGTCTGATGTGGAGAGTGCTAAAATTTTCATACGGTCTTCATCAAGTTCTATGATTTAATCAAGTTTTGAATTTATACTAGAGATGAGTTCAAATTTGGAGTGTTATCAAAGTTTTTAACGTTACCTTTATAGAAAAGAATGGTGATTTTTCTCTAAGGATCAATGTCTTCTCCATTATTGACGAATGAATCTATTATTCAGTTCTCAATTCATTTCTCGATATACGCAATAGTTTTATCATGTGGATAATCATTCAGAGTGAGATCACGTTTTAAAATAACTAGATTCATACTTTAAAGTTTTGCAGCAGACAAAAGAATGTCAGGGTCAACGAAATTTTTGATACTTGTAATGTTAAGTTGTGAGGTATGATAAGAAAAAATTGAATAATCAGCCACAGTAGATTCATTTTTGATACTAGTTAGTTTAGATAAAACCATCATGATTCCCAAAAATGGTAATATTGAGAAAGTTATTGCTATTATTGTTTTCAATTTTATTAGAATAATAACATGATTCAGAGGTATTGTAAATTATTCCAGTTTAAGTTTCAGTTCGATAGCATTATTTTAGGGGTTACATGGGTTTGGAGGCTGGGAAATAGGGTTATTCTACCCATTTTTTTGAAATATCAAATGAAATATTTTATTTAAAAAATTTAACATAGAAAAGATACATATTTAATCAGTATTTTGTGAAGTTTTCATTTAAAAATATTGAAAATTCAGCCCATGAGAGTTCATTCCCCTTGACCTCTCAAAAAAGTGATCTCCGCGTAGCCATGATAACTAACGACACCCAAAATCAAAAAACCAAATATTTTTAGTAAGAATATGAACAACTCGTACCTGTACGAAGAAAGAAACATGAAAATGAAATTTGAATTTTTGGCGGAGCTTTGAAAAAAAAATCCCATTTGAAATAAGTTGCAATAAAAATTTTTGAAAATCCTTCGTCCGAGCACAAGCCAATGTTATTTATAAGAAGTGTGCCAAATTTGAAGAAGATCAGTTCATAACTTTTCGAGAAATCGTGGCCACCGGCTTCAAAAATTGAGCTTCGAGAAAAACGCGATTAAAGATTTACGTTGGAAAAATATGCAGAATTTTATTTATTTTTTTCGTCCTAATATATAGTACAACAGGTTCAGAATATCTTCGATATCTAGATTGTTTAAATAAAATATTCCATTTGATATATAACAAAAATGGGTATAAACACGCTTTTTTGAGCTCTCAAACTGCGACGCGCCAAACTGCCGTAACTTGATTGGCGGAACTTCCAATGGGTCTAGCTCTTAGGCATTTGATTGGATGAATTTAAAATTTTGGGAGAGTATTCTTAACATATTGTACTATTCAATTCGACGAAGAAAGAAAATCAATTTTTTGAAATTTCCAAACCCATGTAACCCCTTCAGGAAGATTCACGTTTTGGAAATGAAGAATTTGAGATATTGTTAAAAACTTGAACCATGTAATATGTAGGAGAATTTATTTTACTTGCAATTGGTCTGGAAGGATAGTTGTCTTCATGGACGTTGGGGAGTCCATACATTCTAGCCATATTTGTATTCTCAGTAATGGGATCCTTCTTCTGGATTCAAGTAGCCAGAAAACTCCCTAAGCAATAGTTCTTGAATTCTTTGAAGGTTTCTCTTCAAATCATTATCAGAGAGTTATTTCCGATTATCTTATATGTAGAAGGATCAATTGATATAAATTCAATTTTAATTGTGAAATAAGATTTGTTGAGAACTCATGCATTGTTGCCTTTATAAGCGCTTGTTATTAAGAGATTCTGATATTCTTCGAGAAAAGTTTTCGTGCCAGAAATGCTTTGCGCCAAGAGTCTGTCAGAGACACAAATAGAGTTGGTTACTTTTCATGTAATAGTTTGACAAAAAAAATGATTGCGTTGCTCAACGTGGTTTGTAATTTATCTCTAATCTCATCGATCTTAATCTCTAAATCTTCAACAATTTTGAAGAAATGTTGGTTTTTTGTTGTTTGTAATGACGAGCTGAATTTTTACCCAATGGAAGTATGTCATTGACGTACTCAGGAATCCGAGTGTTATTACCACGATTGAAGATCCATGGGTCTGGAGACTCAGGATTGTTCAAAGACAATTGTCTATGCTCATATGTTTGTGATTCGCTATTATCCAAATTTCTCTTTCTAAATTTGGTCCTATATTCAGAGTTTTTTGATGATTGATTAATTTGTTATAGTCATCATTATCCAAGGCGGTAGTCAGACGATCGCTAATGTTATCGGAGCGTGAATATAAGGACCTTAGACATTTATGAATATTTAGGATTTCAATAATTCAAGTTTTCCACAACAGAGAAACTTTGAGAACACAAATTCGAAGGATTTCTAGTTGCATTTTTATGTAACATGACAATATGTCATATTTACGACAAGTGATAAGGAAGTCCTTTCTAGCATTGGCATATTTGATGTCCTGGTTGATATTCGTCTAATCATCGACATTGAGGAATGTTCCCTGGTCGTATTTGTGCTAGAGGAAATTCATACACGTCATTTTCGGGCACAGTTCTAGTCCATGTGCATACATAACATCTGAAGTCCTACAACGTCCCAGAAGTCAAAATATACATAAGAGAAACAACAAGGATTGTTGTTTAAAATATATTGTTTTGCTTGCTAATCTGGAACCATACGAAAGGACCATTTTTATCATATCGTTATAGTGACACATTATAACAGGGCATGAAATATTTATCTGAAAAATATTCTTAATCATAGGCCTAAGTTATGGACCTATGTGGCTCAATCTTTTATAGCAGAGTTGTATGACCCAGCTTCACTGAAATGGCTGTCATAATTTAGAATGTAGAACCCTGTAGTACCTATCGAATTATTCGTTATCACTTAAAATTTTGTCTACATGAATTTTCCATAACAACATGTACTAATAAAGGGTATATAAATTTATATGCTGCAAATTGAGCCTTTCAAAGTATTCTATAGAGCCCGGTCAGAAAAATGATGTTTCTTGTCGACGTTATTTAGGGCTTCATTCTCAACAGTTATATATTCTTAACATGATCAATAGTTAAAGTAAGCTTCAAGGTGAAATTTTTATTTCTATCACACCACAAATAGACATACGTAATATTTGAAAATTTGGAAAAGAAACAAGCAACAACTCCCTGCACAGTTCAATTTTCAACAATGGAATTAATTTCCAACCACGAGAAATAAATCTTGACGCCAAGAGAACAAATTTAAACAAAACTTATAAGTAACTTCATATAATATTCAAATTCTTGAACAAATTATTCAATTATGAACCTACAAAGATGAATTTTCTACCAAGCGATGGAATTATAAGCGTTCCAACAGAATATTTCAATTTTTACCCAACTTGACTAATTTCGGATTCAAGGAATAACATTTAACCGGAGATATTCATTTTCTATCAAAAGAGAAACTTTTGACCAAATAGTTGAATTTCAAACGAAGGTGACAGATTTTCTGGACAAAAAGATGAAGTTGTTACAGCACAAAATAATTTCGATAGTTACGTTAATTTTCATTCATGAAAAAACCAATTTTTTACTGAAAAAGATGAGTTATTAGGAAAATCTGTAATTTTTGAATTTCGAATAAATTTTCATAATAAACTAAATTAGTGTTCTAGAAAAGAAGGAAGAATTCTTTATCGAAAACGTGCATTTTCTACCATTTAATGAATGAATTTGTCACCGAGAAGAATAATATTCTACGGAGAGCATTATTTTCTGAGAAAATGTTGAATTTTAAAGCCAAAAAGACGAATTACTACAAATCAGTGGGATCTGAAATTCAAATATGATTTTTCAACAAAAAAGTAAATATCCCATAAAATAATTCAACTTCACAGAAAATCGTTGAATTTCCAAGCTAAAGAAGCAAACAGCATTTTGAAATAGGTTTAAACATCAATCAAAACAAATTAATTACCTTTATTAATTAACTTTTCATCAGAAATAAGACTTATCAACAAAATACGTCAATCTCTAATGAACAAATTCAATTTACAACAAGAAAGATAAATTATTCACCAAAAACTGAAAAGATCAACAAAACAGTTTAACAAATAAGGTAAATCTTTGTACAAAACAAACTAAATCATAATCAAACAGCTTCATTTCTGACTATTAGAAAATAATTTCTAACCAAAAAGATCAACTTTCTACAAAAGACCATTTAGAACCAAAAAAACCATTACAAACCAAAAACATAAGATTTGTAATAAATATACATGAATTTTTAGGTAAAGAAGATATATTTTTAACCAGAAATGAGACAGTTTGGTTTTTAGATTAAAATTCAGTTTTTAGAGTGAATGAAAGATAAATTCTGAGCAAAATAGATGAATTTACATCGGAAATGTAAATCCCAAAAAACGGGAGATTTGTAGCAAAGGAACATCATTTTCAAATCAATTATGAACCGAAAAATTGCTTTTTAAACTAAAAGGATCAATTTTTCAACCAAAAAGATTATCTTTACACCAGAGACAAGATTTAGCAGCAGAGTACATATATCCTGAACAAAAAAGATGAATTTCACCGAGAAAAGATTAAATTCTAACCGGCGAGGATATAGTTCAATGAAACAATTGATTTTTTAACTATAAATAGTTTTTTCAATCCAGAAGACGAATTTTTTATCAAAAGAAAACCAAATATCAGAAATATTTCAACCAAAGACAATAAAGCACGGGTGACCTGATCGGAAAAAAGAAATTCAACCAAATTGTAGAATCTCAAACCAAAACGAAACAATTATCAACACAACAGTTGCATTTTTAATTAGAAAACATCGATTTTTTACCAGGTATGGAAATATCCAAGATATCAATTCAGCTTGCAACCATAGAGTTGAATTTCCGATAGGAGAGTTAGTTATTGACTAAGAATAAAACGAAAGTTCAACTATTAATTGAATCATTAGCCAAAATAGATGATTTAGAACCAAACAGTTGCATATCCAAACAAAAACGGATGAATTTCGATTAGCCGAGGAAGTTAAGATACTACTGAAAAACGAATGATTAACTAAATTGATCGGTGAGGGACTAAAATAGATCAAATTTGAATGGAAAATACAGCACATAGTAACTTTTTAACCTAAAAGAGAATTTTCTGATGAATGAGATTAATTTTCCACAATCAAGACAAATTCTTTGGAATTAATAACGTAATTTAAAAACGCTCTAGAAGATAAGGCTAGCAAAAATTCACAAGAATACAAAAATTCTGTCCACTGAAGAAGGGGGGGGGGGGGGAGGGGGCATTGGGTTACGTGGTGTTCAGGCTTTTTACAAAAAAAAGAGTAATTATCAATGAAGGGGGGAAGAGAGGGAAAAAAAAAATTAAAAAAGGATGCGCGTGGTCTGCGGGGGGGGGGGGGGGGGGGGGGGAAAGAGGGCATTGTGTTACGTTGTGTTCCAGCTTTTTACATAGAAGGAAGTGACAGGGGGTCGTCGAGGGGTATATTAATCCGTTAAGTAATTCAAGTACAGACCCTAATAGTTTCCTGTCAGTGTTACTTTTTTCCGTCGGTTGGCAATTGTGGTTCCGGTCTCTCCTCTCCAAACGTATCATTTCAATCTGTGTTTTCAAATATTTCCCGGCAAAATATGTATTCAATATGTAAACCAATTTTTTTATCGATCCACCTTTTTCCTTCAAAAATTGTCTCTTCGAGGAAAATGGTTCTTTAAATTTCCCAAGTTTTCCTATATGACATTATGTTTTTTTTTCTCAAATCAGCTTATTTTCCATAATCGATTTCCCATGAGGTATGATTTTTTTGAGGATGACTAACATATTAAGGTCGGAACGTCGCAAGATGTTATTTTTTGACTAACATTATAATATGGACTCGCTAAAATCCTTATCCTTCCATTTCAATTTCATTTTAGACCAATAAAATAGATCTAAGAGTCCTTTAAAGGTGAATTCGATTATCAGTTGGTCGCGAATTATTGAATGCTTTGAAAAATTAAAATCCCTAAGGAAAGTAGGTCGTAAAAATCATCATCAACATTACACGGGCCCCAATCCAGAATTCGAAAATACCCTGGTCCAAGACACCCGTGAATCTATTGCACCCGAGGGAGAAACTAGATCGAATGGTAGCAGAGGGTGGTAAAGAGTGAGAAGCATGAGAGAACGGGAAGAAGGGAAGGGAAGGGAGGAAAAGAGAAGAGTGAATTGAGAAGTGGGAGAAAATAGAATAGAATTGAATCGAATTGGAGCATGCACCGAGTGGCATGCCATGGCGTGTTGGCAAGCAGTTCGTCCAAGGATACCTATTTGTTCAGCGCGAAGGTCTTCGGAGACCTGGCCTAATGTGAATTAAGGCCGGGCCAGGGCCTCGCCGGGAGCATAGGAGCATAAGAGCATAAAGCAGTGGAAGCGCAGCGGGGGTAGGGTACATGGTGCATGCGTGGAGACAACCTACGACCTACGTGAAAAGTCACGCTCATCCCCAGGGAATGCGGAAGAGACGGGCTCGCCGATCTCTAGGGATAGAAACACGCCCACAACGGCAATTGCTTAAAATCTGACTGAACCTAATTAGTCAACAGTCTTATCATTCATGCCAGGGCCATGATTTCAATCCCAGTATTATTAAATACAAGTAGGGTAGTTGAACGAGTCGTCTCCAACTTTTTATGACATTTGTTTTTTACGATATTCATTAGATGAATAGTTTACTGTACAATTTTTCCACATATAGGATGGTATTCCTTAGTTCATTAGTTCATTGTTCAAATACGATCATCTTCCAGGAATCAATTTCGTGATTGAATAAAAAGATTTTTAGGCAGTACATAAGTCATTAATGGTCGATCACAAAAATCCTCCAGTCTGGCAGGGAAATAGTGGAATTATTCACTAGCGCCATCAAGTGAAGTTCTGAAAAAATACTCCTCTCCTGTAGACTTTGTTGAATCAAATGGGCTTATAGTGTTCGTGTTTCTAGAACATAACCTCTACACCAGGGGTTTCCAACGCGTGAGCAACGGTGTAAATAACTGTCACTCGTCAATCCCCTCTCTTGGTACGTTGAATGCGTTCATGCGGTGAGCGCGATGTGAAAAGCGGAAACGAGAAGAGAATTCTTGAAGAAGCACTCCGAGAAGGGGAAGAAAGAAGAAGCGCGTCAGCCTTGCGTTGGACACCCCTGCTCTAAACGTTCTTTTTTCCTGTCCAACTCAGGCATTGCAAAAAAGTGTCTCCGAACCGTACAGTCGGCTGTGTGACCAAACATGAGATTTTACTAGAAAGTGAATCCATTCTTCCCATTATTATGTAATACGAGGCTTGAACCTTCAAAAAACAGTTACTGTCTCCTTCCACACGAGAACGTCTATATAACTACAACAGGCCCATAGCAGTGGCATTTCGAAGCATGTTTGAAGTGGTGATGCACACTGAGGATAAAGCGATAATTTCGTTCAAAACCGCCTACAGGTCTCAAATCTTGACCAAATCAAACAAAATTTAGACAGAAATATTTGTAATTGAATTGCAAAGAGACAGACAAAGTCGAATTTTCGAAGATAATTTATTAAAAAATTTTTATACAAAATATGGCGTGATTATAAGATTTCGGGTCATGAAATAGATAAACCATATAGAATTTAAAGTTTTTAAGGCACAGCTGATTTTGAATTTGCCATTTATTGATTTGCAAAATAAATTCGCTTACACATTTTGTTGAAGTAAATAATTGCTTATATCAATTATATGGCAAAATAAATTCTAAAATCTCATTCTACTGGAAAAATTATATCCGAAGCAGTATATTTTATATCTAAAATATAATTTGT
>WSXT02113891.1:0-11121 GCA_011762715.2 Neuroterus valhalla
AATTATGCATTATTCTATTTCGCGCTGCATATATTATTTGAAAAATATTTCAGAACGCTATTATGCAACATTTATAATTTCATTGAAAGAATAGCAAGGTTATATTTGTGGAACACCTGAGCAAGCTACATTATCTCCATCGTGAGCATGTATTTACAAGTGACATACTACCAAGTGGACAAGTTTTAATTATTTACATACTTTGAGTCACTGACTTCAGCATTTGATAACAAGAAGTGCTAAGAAAAAATTCTAATAACAATTGAGAAGTAACCGAATAAACGACGAAGGAATTAGTCAACATTTTGAATAATGGACTTGAGAAGAATTCTATATTTGGAGAACAGAAGAATATTACTCAAAAAAAAAGTTTTTCTGGGCAGCAAGATAGATTTGTTCAACCAACAAATGGCTTAACATAAAATGTTGTTCCTTACCAAAAAATGTAGTTATCGTTACCGCTATATCACAAGGAAAACCGACGTCATTGCCGATTCAAAAACAGCCCTCCAGCTGTAGATTCAACTCCATATATTATTACATATGATGTTTCAAATAATAAGTTATATCTTCTCCTAATTCTTCTACCGTCCCTTTGCATATATTATGATATGATGTAGTATGAGTATAACACTTTGAAATGCGCTGATTGATTTTATTAGAAAATTTTATTTTCATTTCAGAACAGTAATTATTTATTTATCCTTTGCCTCTTCGACATCTCTAGAAAAAAATTGTCCTCATACCTCCGGGTGAATTTCATTTGCATATTATTTGGTTCAATATGTTGAAGAATTACCTAACTTCCTTAACTCCGTAGGCCGATACGAATTGCGTGAAAAAGGAGGAGATGGAGTTTGATAAGTTAACAAGACAAATCCTCTCTTTAATCAGCCTTGATTCAAATTTTTATTCTATGAGTCACATATCATAAATATTGTTCAAAAGCCTTTCGAATATAGGTATAACCTCGTGAATCGAAGTATTTTGATGACCTGCTTACGGATATAGTTGATGATGTCTCTAGAAAATTCAGGAGTTTCCTTTATTTATTTATTTATTTTTTAAATATTCAACATGTACAACAAGCAAGAACCACAAGGGGCTTCTATTTGAGCCACAGTTTTACGTGAAAAATCTATCCCTACTGGTTTTTCTTCGATTCTGAAATATTTCAGGCTATCCGGTCAATTACTGACCGAGGTACTCACTCTAAAATACATTTTTGTTCGAGTTAGAAAAATAATTTATCTGATTTATTCAAAATTGTTTGAATCAAACAAGAGTTGTTTGAGTGGATCAATTCAAGTTTGTTGCTGTTAAGCATTGAAAATTTACTTTTTATAGATGTGCGGAATGGATATATGACTGTATAGTAACCATTTTATTACATGAACAATGTAAATTACTGAACGCTATTAGGGTCAGACCTACAGGCCTTCATACATTCCACGCGTCCAAATTTTTTACTGAAAAGTACCTTCTCAGTTTCGAAATATTTTGAGCAGTAAGAATATTTTTTGTCTAATATCAATAGGCATTGAGGAAAATAAGAAGGCCTATTTATTATCTTGAAGGAAAGTTTCAAAAAAAGAATGGTAACCGGGGAAAAATCCGGCACACAGTACTATTACAAGCTTCTCGATACTCCTTCTTTTTGCGACTCAAGCTGACATTGATGACGATGATGATGACTTACTCATCACGTGAAGTTTCATCATCTTTGTGCCGGTTTAAATTGAAAGCAAGCCCCTCTGTATATAAGGCGAAAAAACACATTTTAGTTGTTCTTCATTTTGGAGATATAGAATTTTATGAGCTAATGGATTTCATAAGGATATGAGATAAATATTTATAGTACAGATGTCATAAAATACGCAGGCCTTCCACTCCATAATGTAAATACGCGCTGTAGATTTCCATAGACCTTGGGATAGCAGCAAGTTTATATATATATATGGAGAAACGATCTTCAAAAATTCATTAGTAAACGTTCACGACATTGTACAAAATCATTTTCTTCCTATTGGAGAAAATGAGGTTTTTTGCTATTTCTCTGCTCGTTGCTTGTGTGGCCCTGAGCATATCTTTTGGTAATTATATTATTTTTAACATAATCGACTCGAAAAAAAATAACTTTTATTTTCATGAATATCATCTTTTAGAATCGTATAAGTAAGATATTTGTCGATTCTAGTTGTTAAATAATAACCATACTCAAAAAGATTATTAAAGCGTTGATGACGGTGCAGCTGAACCATGTGGAAAAGAAAGTTGAATACTAATGAGATGTATGTTCTTGATTATGGACATTTATAATCCCAGAAACATTGAAGAAAGAAAATTAAAATGATCGGTGAAGCTCATAGTAACAAAGTTGGGTTCTAGTATTTTATTATCATGAAATGCGAAAATTCTCCTTAAGATTTCAAGCTCAAGTCACGCACAAAATTGAGATACTTCCAAACATGTTTGACATTTCGAAATGTCAGAATTTATCAATAATAAATTCTATTGAAAAAAATATCAGGCAACATCTACTATATTTTATTAGAGAATCTTCTAACTTCCTAATGAATTATATGAAATAATCGACTTCTTCCGGAAATTTTGTGGTGGCAGAGAACAATAATCAATTAAAAATCTAGCACGAAAAATTTCTAAGGAACATTTACAACATTTTTTTTTTCAATGTGTTGCATTTCAAATTGAACGAACACTATAAGTGGCTTCATATGTTTAACTCTTAAATGCCACACGTCTTGAGAATGGCATACTTGCCACATAGGGTCTTTTGTACCCCAGCCGAGAAAAGTAGCAATAAGTCTGAAAGTTTTGATTATTTCGACCTTATCATTTTTCACATGCAGTTTAACATATTTTTCATCATGCCATTAGGTCACTGTAACAAAAAATTTATTTTTACATATTGCAAAAAATCATGAAAAAAATTTAGCAATTTTGTGTTTTTTTTCCTGTCGTGCACAACTTCCCCAATTTTTGAAATTTTCCATTAATCTTTCAGGGTTGCGTGTATGAAGTAGTCAAGTTTGAAGTCAAATTAATGCCGACCAGCCATTTTTCAAAATGTATAATTATTTTGAAGAAAAATGACAGAAATTTTTGAAAATTTTCACGCATACAAATACTGTATCTAACAATGTTTGGTAGTTGTGCAAAGTAATAGTTTATTACTATAAAATGTTTTTAATACATCAATTCTATCACTATGTACATTTCAATCGTGCCAGCACATTCAATCGGTACCGGCACATTCAACGCACAAGTATACGTGGAAAATAGGCTGGGGTACTTTTGACCCCATGTGGCATTTAAGGGTTGAGTTCCAATGTTTATTCTTCAATGTTAGTAGGATGGCGCAGAAAACCAGAATCAACAAAAAATCCTATTCTCACTTATTTTTTATCCAGACTTGGTTCAGTCACACTGTGTGGCAGTATACTTTATGATGTCAATTTTAATCTAGTTTTCAGTAAATCTTAAAGGAATCCATATTAGATTTTGATTCCTAATTTTTTTAGACGTTGGAGATGCTCAAATCACAGGGGCAGCTGCTCCATTAGGGGGAGCTGCTCCGTTGGGAGGAGCTGCTCCAGTAGGAGGAACTGCTCCAGTAGGAGGAGCTGCTCCAGTAGGAGGAGGTTTGACGGATCCTTCAGCTGGAGGTGCTGCATTAGGAGGTGGTGCTGCATTAGGGGGAGCTGCTCCGTTGGGAGGAGCTGCTCCAGTAGGAGGAACTGCTCCAGTAGGAGGAGGTTTGATGGATCCTTCAGCTGGGGGTGCTGCATTAGGAGGAGGTGCTGCATTAGGAGGAGGTGCTACATTAGGAGGAGCTGCTCCGTTAGGAGGAACTGCCCCAGTCGGAGGAACTGCTCCAGTAGGAGGAGGTTTGACAGATCCTTCAGCTGGAGCTGCTGCAGGAGGCAGTTTAGGGGGTACTTCTGGAGGAGGTCTTGCTGGGGGAAGTGCCGTTGGAGGAGGTGCTGCCGCAGGAGGTGGTGCTGCCGCAGGAGGCGGTGCTGCCGCAGGAGGTGGTGCTGCCGCAGGAGGTGGTGCTGCCGCAGGAGGAGGAGCTGCTGCGGATCCTTTGGCTGGAGGTGCTGGTGCTGGAGGCGCTGGTGCTGGAGGTTCTTCAGGAGGTGCTGGTGCAGGGGGTGCGGGTACGGGAGGTGGTGGTTCAGGAGGTGGTGGTTCAGGCGGTGGTGCAGATCCTTTATCTGGAGGTTCTGCTGCAGGAGGTGCAGCTTCTCCTCCTGCTTCTCCTCCTGCTACTTCTCCATCTGCAGGAGGTGCTGCGGGGAACCAACCGGCAGAGAAAGATGATGGCTCAGACACCAAAGGCGATATGATAGCAGGAGGACTGGGTGCTTTAGGGGGAGGAGCAGTAGCAGCAGGTCTAATGCGTTACAGATATAAAAAAAAGCTCAAAAAACTTCAACTTGAACATGGTGGTTATGGACAGGCTGGACATCTTGGAATGCATCATTCTGGGTATCCCGAATTCGAACATTCTGGACATGCTGGATATGGACATACTACACCTTATGGATATGGACATCCTAGTAATTCCGGATATGAACATTCTGGACAAGCTGGTTATGGTGCACATTCTGGACCTGGAGGATATGGCGCACATCCTGGATCTGGTGGATATGGTGCACATAACGGATATGAACACGCTGGTAATTCCGGATATGGACATTCTGGAAACGCTGGATATGGCGCAAATTCTGGGCATAATCAATATGGCGGAAACTCTGGGCATAGTGAAAATGGTGCACATCTAGGACATGCTGGATATGGTGCACAATCTGGACATGGTGAATATGCATCACATTCCGGGCATAATGAACATGGCGCATCTGATGCACCTAATGTACATGATCCACATGGTACACCTGGCACACACAATACACCTGGTACACATCCTACAAATGTGTTTGTTGTGCATACTCATCATTACATGCATGGTTCTGCACCTGAGCATGGCTCTCATCAAGCGGCTGGACATGAATCACATGAAGCACATGCCCATAATGGAACTCATCATGAACCTAATGAAACACATGGGCATAATGAAACTAATCATGAAAATGCAGCTGATCATCATTCAGCTGATCATCATCCAGCAGATCATCATCCAGCTGAACATCATACAGCTGAACATCGTCCAGCTGAACATAATCCAGCTGAACATAATCCAGCTGGACATCATCCAGCTGGACATAATCTAGCGAATCATCATGCAGCTGATCATCATGCAGCGGATCATCGTCCAGCTGAACATCATACCGTCGATGTGCACGTACATTAAGATACAAACAATTAAATTGAAAAATTGTTATGGAATAGAAGTACGAAGTATGAGTTTTCTGTATCATACTCTATGTCATGTCTTCAACGACAAACTGGAAGCGTATACCAGTATTGTAATATTCAATAATAATCAATGAATAGTATACTGACAATCGTACATATTTTATTATTTGTCTTTCGATCGCTTCGTTCATTTGATATGTCGCTTACTGTAATATGCATATTTTCATTTCCTAAACATTAATAGGTTTTTTTGAAAGGTCAAGCATATTATTTGAAATATTTCATATATTTTGTTACCTTTAGCTTGAATTGATACAGCAGTGTGGAAAAGATTCAGAACATCAAGTCGGATTAAGTCGCATTTTTTGAGCCCCTCGATTTGAAACTGACTCGAGCATTCAAGTATTTGAAACTTTCAAGCCACCTGATAAGTTGAAGAACCAGAAGGGCTTTCAATTCTCAAATTTTTTGAGTAATCGGCAACAGCTCTAAGCTTTAGCCAAATTCTGAAAGCTCAAAACCTTCATGTTCAAATAAGTAACATTATTTTCTAAAATCAACACCAGATTTTGTACTGAGGAGTTTATCTCTCGATAATCCAAAACCAAAAAAAAGCTTACCTCGATTCAACGCAAAAGCCCACAAAGTCGACTCAGCTCTTTCGAACTTCGAGTTTGGTGCACTTCCTTGTTTGGATACTATATGAAAACATTTTTTTTACATCATTATAATTTATGATAGGAGATACTAAATTCATCTGAATTCAGTCGAAGCCAGTTTTTAGCATTTCTTGATCTTTTAAAATACCCTGCTCTATTGATACACTCTTTTTCGTGCCACTTCAAGTTCAAGAGATGGTATTTTATAACCAATACTTATTGATGGTTTCAGCATTAGAGGATGAAATTGAATGGGAAATTAAACTTTACACTCTGAAGAGAAAATTAGTAATCGTAAAAAACCAATTTGTTGAGCCAGGGCCATAGAGACAATATCCGGGCCCGGGGGTAACCATGCACGGCCCGCTCCACTAGACCCCCCTCAACAATTGTAAAGTAAGAATTTTGTGAAGGATTGAAACTGCTGGCCCGGAGGGGAATCCCCCCTTTCCTCTCCCCTCTCAACAGACGTGTGTTGAGCTGTTTCCATTCTCGCAGAGTAATTCTTGGAGTTGCAACAAAATAATTTTATCGAGTCTTTTTTTTGTTGCATCAACAAAGTTTTTGTTTTAAATTAACAAGACTACTTTGAGTGTACACTAATAGTTACTAAAGTTTGACGAATAGGTGTTCGAAAACTTCAAGGGAAACTTTTCAGACGAATGAGCTCTATCTCAGACGATACTGATTAATATATTTATTACATGGCCAATGACCATATTACATCAATTTCTATACCTCTTTCGAGGGCATCCGTTTTAGTCAAATAATTTTATTATTGAACATTTTATGGTTCTTGTGTTGTTAAAACAACACAATTCTTATCAGTACAAACGATAGTGATAAAAAACTGCTCTCCAATTCTAAATTAGTGAAATCCCACTGATTCAATTAGAAATAAGTCTATCACTAACTATTGATTGTAAGTGACGTGACGAATTCGATAAATCCATCTTGGGAGAGAATTAAAAAAAATTTTTGGCGAAATTTTTCACAAAATTCTGAACCATATGTTGAAATTGATCGTATTGTATTGTTTTCTGAGGCTTTTCCAAAAATTTCAACTCGATATCTCATTCGGTTCGGACGTGAGTTGTTGCAAGAAAAAAAGATCGATAATTTGGGAAACGTGACTTATGTATTACATGGCCTCAATGGCTGTATAAATTAATCCGAGAATTTTTTAGAAATAGGAAGCTTGGAAAAGAAGAATATTCAATACAAGCATGCGGTTGAGTAACATTTTCAGCATTATTGCAACAATGGCAAAGTAATATTGTGAATCTTGTAAATAGGCTACGTCATTTTCTTTAAACATAACGTATTTACAAGTCATAGCTCCAAACACGCAAAGTAGAATCTTTTACGCATCAAATCTGTTTAAGCTTACTTTATTTACGACAAACATTATCCCTTCTTGGTGTATTTCTTCACCTTAACACAACGAGATTTTATTAAATAAAATAGTACGCCTGAGTCTCTGACATTAATATTCGACGTAAAAAATTGAGAAACACTTTCAGTTGTAACTTATTTGTAAATAAGATTACCAAAGAAACAGTCAATATTTCCACTAGCTAACTTAGGTAAAATAAACTTGTAATTTTTTTACTATTCTTTTATTGAAATGGTAAAATATTACTTTTTTATTGGCCAAAAACTTAATTAATAAAGTAATTGGTAACATTCGAGCTCATTTAGATTTAGATTAATTTAAATTATACTCAGTCAAGATTAAGTTTGGATTTAGTAGAACCGCTACAAACATAATATTTTGAAGATGAACTGTGACAAACATCTGTTGCAGGTCAAATTTTGAATTAGTGAAAAGTTTACTAATATATAGCTATCTATAAAAAATACTACTGTCTTGGTTGATGAAATAGTTCTTTGAGTCAAGAAAAAGACCTAACGAAAAAGGGGTTGGCTCTACATTTCTACAACACATTTTTTTCCGAAATGTTATTATTTTTAAGATAAATATTGGATTGATTTTTAGATCTAACCATATTTAATATACTACATTATCAGAATAATATAACATAATTTTTTGTACTTTTGATTGAATTTTAGTTATACATATAATTTGGTTCCATGTGTTTATAATTTCCATAACTCCCATAAGTACGTCATATGGATACACTAGTATATCAAGCGTCTGAAAACAAAGAAAATTGAGAAGGATAAGATAAGAAGACAGATTTCTATTGTGACTAGCCTCGGTCTTTATGCGCTCTTATTTACGTATGATATATTTTTTAACATCAACTTCTTTCCTGTCTTAATTTAAATTACGCGAAATTTTTTTTTACACAAATAGGATTCAGGTAAGCGTTCAAGCAATCGTGATGCCGCTTTTGTTGCTTTGTATCTTATTTTTAATCAATAATGTACATTTTGATGCCTTAAATGATAAAAATTACTAGATCCATTCATCAAATATTATTTTAAACCTATTTTTTGACAGTATATATTTGAATCATAACCAATTGTCAAGACTATTTGTACCGTCACAATTACTGGGAGAGCTACCTTGTTTGGCTGCAAGGAAGGTGAAGTTCGTCGGAAATAGATTGTAAAAAGATTCCTCTGAAGAGAAATAAAAATTGTCCCAACTTTTGGTTTAAAAGGAAATTTCATCTGTTCAAGAATGATTCTTTTGATTCAAGAGGAAGTTTCTCTGAGTGGTCGTATATTGATGACCTAATTAATTACGATAATAACGAGTGTGGTTTCTTATAGGAAACTCAAAAATGTAACTTTTTATGCCGAAATTTGGAGAAAATCACATTTTAATATAATGAAAAACGATTTAATTTACGTTTTTTGGAGAAAATATCAGCATGCGACCCAAGGGCGAATAACCGGTTGCTTCGATTTATGCCTCATTTTCACGCGAAAATTGATTTTGGACTTGTTTTCCACTGAATCGGGAATGTTTCATGCTACTCGGTTAATTGTTGACCGAAATGTGTAACACCAAAAAAATATTCGTTTAAGTTCAAAAAATAATTTATTTGATTGAAGCATAACTTTTGATAAAATTAGAGGTATGAAATGCTCGACTCATGCCAGTTTGATAAGGCATGAGAAATTTTTGATAATTTTAAAATTTTTCACGCTTTAACGGACTTTGTTCATCAATTCCAAAAAGAAGAGTGGCATTTATTCAGGAAGTAGACCTATAGCGGCCGCTGCGCGGGCCCCAGGCATTAATTGGAAATTAAAAATTATCATTGTAAGAGGCATCTCCAAAGGCCTCCAAAAATGTTGCCTACAAAAAGTTTCAAGGCCTGTTACAATTTATTAAATGTAAACCCTCTCAGGGGAAACACATTCCCAACTGAGAGGGTTAATATCTATATTTTTACAAATGAAGATTTTGGTGAACAAGACGGATAGACTCCTCTTGAAAATTGAGACTGATTGTTAAATAGAGAATTCTCAGTTTGTAAAAATGAACCAAAAATATGCACGCGAATTTTCAAACTGTCTATTTTGTTGCTGCGGTACTGCTCAATTTTGCTGCGCTCACATCGCCTCTCTCTTTATACCCATTGAACCCCCTATCACCGACCAAAATTCTCGGATTTATACCAAGGAGACTCATATCCCTGTGTATGAAGATGTGACTTATATCGAGGTTCGAATGTATTAGAAATGTGATTTACAATTTTTGAAGCGTATGCTGTAGACGAGTTGAAGAGCCAAACGTCAAAATGATGATTTAAAAATTTATATTTTGACGTTTATTTTTTATCAGGCCATACAATTTTGCTGTTTAATTTATTATTTATATTAGCACTAATTCGCCAACAGCCGCGGAATGGGTCTTGCGGATAAATTATATTTCAGCCAAAAATGTTCGACACATTTTGATTTTTCTTTCTAAATTATCGCTTACAAAATTTTCAATGATGTTATCAAAGCATATCCGACAAAAAGCTGTTGAAACCTTTTTCATTCAACAATGAAAATTTATTACAATTTTTCCCTCTAAATTTCATTCAGTAGGATTTTATCCAATTTAATAATTTAATAACCAATGGGTCTTAAATGTCTCAAGTCGAAATTATGACCAATGTTTGAGAAATTCTCAGTTTTTAAAGTTTCTACAAGTTAACTTGTGTTTTTCTATAGCATATTCATTCACCCGCAATCCTGTATGAATGTTCCCGATTAGAAACTGGAGTGTCGAATAAATGTTCACATTTTTTAAATAAAATTATTGGAACATATCAACGATACAAACTTCCAGTGAGTTATAAGGTGCTGAAATTATTTAGCGGGTAAAGGAGAATTTCGGAGGAATGAAAAATCATCGACTGAAACATGGGTAAATTAGGAACTTATAGATTACCGGGTTACCGGTTGTTTCTAGGAAGACTCCGGGAACTGATCTCAAAAAAAAAAAAAAAAAATTAACTTACATAAAAAATACCAGTACAGTGACAGTGTTCATTGAATTTGTTTGAACACATACAAATTATTGTTAGATAACTAAGTTTCATAGTCAAGGAATTGTTAAAATATCTGCAATTGATTTAAGAAAGAAATAAATTAAACATCAGGAATCGCACAAAAAGCTATAAACAACATATTTATAGTCGATTTTATAACAGAAGCAAGAAAAATCTATTTGAAAGTGACGCATTTGTTAATAAAATCTTTTTTAATGATGAAAAATAGTCTCTCCTGTTCAGAAGTCATATAAAAATATTTTCTTTCTCAGATTATCACCTCATGCACCCAGAAATATACATCTGGAACGGAAGAATATTTTCTAAAATAAATATCTAACTTACTTTTGGTTACTGATTTGTATATAATAATTATCGAAATTCTTTGAAGCATCTGAAACTGCTGAACGTCATATATGACGAGTTTCCACACAAATGCTGTTTACTTTACATATGTTGGATGGATTTTTGCAAAATGTTATTCTCGAATGAAATTCATTTTTCACCTTCAAATGAAAAATATTTAATTTTTTTTTAAAATCTACCTCGAAAAGTAAGTTGCAAATTTTAGTAGCTCGAATTAAAAAAAAAAAAAAGCAAAAGCGGTCTGACAGTTTTGGCGGAAAATTATTTGTCTACGGGCACGCCATTCGGCACCGCGC
>WSXT02113902.1:0-11120 GCA_011762715.2 Neuroterus valhalla
AAACGTCTTTTTTTCTTATGGGAAATACGTGTTAAACTTCACGGGGCTTGCGGCACCTCTAAATATATATTTTTTTTTCAAAACAAAAAATATGCATTTATTTTTTTGTGGATTCGAACAGATTTCCTCGCGTTTTGCATAAAAATTCGAAAAAAAAATTTTTGGACCACCCTAATGGTCTGTCATGAGTAAGAAACTGGATGACCAAATAATTTTTATGGCTTGTCACGAATAATTTATACATCTCCCCCAAAACTATTTGTTTTCGCATAGCTAACTGTTTTTTTAAAGCATGGTCTGAAAAACTCGGTTCGCTTTTTTATTAGAATACTATGAATACCCGAATAACGCAAAAACGTTTTGAAAACATTTTTAAAGAATTTTCTGACAAACCGAATACGTTTGGATTTTTTTGTAAGAATAGCGTTTTGAAAAGGTTTTGAAAACGTTCGATTCTTCCGCTGATTTTTGAAACTCACGTAAACAAAACTTTTCAGAAAGGTTGTATAAACCTCCAAAACGTTGGACCAATAAATTCCTAGTGACTACAAATTCAACACATATCTCAAACGTTTCAAAAAAGTTCAAAAGCCATTTTGTGAACGTTCAAAAAAAGTTGGAGGAACGTTTCAGAAGTAAAATCATGAACGATGGAAATTACGACCGTATTCCAAACGTTTTGTAAACGTTCGGGAAACGTTTGATCAAAAAATTATTTTCAATAGATGGCGTGATTTTCCTTACAAATGGCAAGAAACTATAGTGAATACTATACATATATACGTCTTTCAAACATATTTTTAGAAAAAAAGACTCGGAAAAGTTATCATTAGAAATAAGGGTGTGGTCCAAACATCAATAAAAGTATATGGCCTACTGAAAAAAATTTACTTCTCGATCAAACGTTCTCCAAACCTTCCTGAAATGTTTTTTGAACGTTTCAAAAACGTTTGAAAAACGTTCAGAAAAAAAGTTGGGTTCAGTCAAAGTATCAAAAATGTGCGGAAGTATCCGACTTTTTGAAAATTCTTTTTTCAAACCGAAATTCACAAACGTCATAACGTTTGCCAGAAAACGTTTTCAAAACGTTTGCAAGACGTTCGGTGTTATCCGGGTAACCGTTCGGCTAATCTTAGGATTTGTTGATAACCTTCCTGTGTTTTCCTTGTTAGGCCACGAAAAATGACGTTCAAAAGCAAAGTTTAACTGCCAAATGACCCATAACGTAATAAAATATTCGGGATCAATAGAACGAAGACAGTGTTTTGAATCTCTACTAGATGGCGCTAGTCAATATTTCGAAAAATTGCCTGGCCTAATAAGGTGACAATAGTAGATGATCGCAGGATTCTTGTGGCTGATCATGGGTAGTTTATGCTTTTTTTTCAAAGAAAGCTTTGACTCAGTCAAATGTCTCCCTACGAACTGGATGAAATACGGTATTCGCTTTTTCATTAAAATACTATGATTGGTCGCTCAGTCGACCTAGATGAAGTTCGTGTAATTCCTGGTTTGCTCACGGAAAAATGACGCTTGGAAAATGCAGTTGAATTCTACGCTCACTGTTAACGTACTTCATTCAACAGGATAGAGAAAAAAACATTTTGGATCGACAAGGAGACTCGAGGGAGCCCACTTGCCTATATCGGTATCCTAAATACGCGTTTATTTTTCCAACATTTGACGGAATGTGTGTTTCCAGTATCCTTTTGTGTAAAAGTGAACAATTTTATTACAGAAGAATCTTTAGTGGCCAAAGATGCATAATTATACGAGAATGAGTACCTCATATTTGCCCTTCTAGCTTGTCCTGAAATTCAGTTCTGAAAAATTGTCAGTTTTGTTGAGAATTCATATTTTTTGGTGCTTGCAATGAGAAGTTTCTCTTTTAAATTCAGGTTTATCTCTAAGGAGGCTAAATTATTAAGTACAAAATTGAACTAGTCCACACTTAGGTAGGAATTTTGAGTACCCTCCTTACACCCCTTAGGATCTTTAAAATTTTATTTATGTTTGAATATCAAAAAAATTTTATTCGTTTTTACTCGAAAAATTGTTCTATTATGGTAAATCCATGTTTGGATAATTATCTTGAGAATGCAGGTTCAAAAATTGTAAGCCTGAAAATTCTTTCAGAAAATATTGCTCAGCATAAAGCCAATTGAAAGTGGCCAACCACTACCTTCACTACCTCTCCTATTTTTCCTCCCTCTCTCTTATTTTTCCTCCCTCTTTTTTATTTTTCCTCTCTTCTGACGAGTTCCCATCTTCGTCAAAACAACTGCATGTGAATCCCCGCATTGTTTTCTTCGCGGAATTATAATCGTTGGTAATATATAGTTTTTTGCGAACTTAATCGCGTCCGATTCGCTCGTTAAGATGTGAACGCTGGTGGAGGAGCTTCGAGGCCGCTCGCATTTCTCCTCGTAGCAGCGAAGAATCCCAGGTCTCAGATGCCCAGGCATAGCTGCTAATAAATAAATCAATTAAAATTTAAATTCTCCCGGAGAGTTAAATCGCTAATTGCAGTCGAACAAGTACGTGGCCGGATTTGCAATGCAATGCGCCAATGCACTGTGCCGCGCCGTTTCGAACGTGCGCGAGGAAGGACCCGCTGCGCAGTTTGAATTCTAATTAAAAAATTTAGCGATCGTAAAAACGAACAGATGCCAAGGATACTCAAGTATCAAATTTCTACTTTTCTGCCACGAGAAAAAAAGGAGAATTTTCATAACGTCGCAGAAGCAAAATAATAATAGATTGAACCAGACATTTTGTACTCCAACTTGAGCAGAAACCGTCTAAAAAAAATTGAATTTATCTCGATTTGATATAATGAAATGGATTGAATGAAATGAATGATGAATGATTATAATTAATTTAAACAATTGTAAATCGTGATAAATTAATTGCAATTATGATAACAATGAATAAATATAATGCTTTTCTCTTTAGTTTTTTATTCATCCACTTCATTCACATTGGTGATTTTGTCTTTATGCTCGATTTTTGCCTCTTTTTCGTCCCGTGGCATTTTATCATGTCGATATGACGGCTTATGGAAAAATAGAAAGGAAAGAATACATATCTTAGTATTTTATTACGACCAAAATTTATTTTCATTCAATTTATTTATTTGGGGAATCCTATCAGACGTCAGTCTGAATCTCATGAAAATTGTTCCCTTACTTATACGGATCTCACGCTTCGCGTTCGGCTCCCTTCAGTCCTCGCACTTCGTGCTTGGTTCTTTTCATAGTATAATGCGTATACAGAATTTCAGATACTTAAAACCTGTTGGAAACCCCTACGTTTTATAATATTATAAATTAAAAAGGAATTTTTGATGAATGGAAGTTTTGAATTAATTTACTAAGGGCTCTATTAGCCTTAAGTAACACATTCTAATTACAATACTCGCTTTCGAGATTCATATCTCACATATCTTGCCTAGAAAATTGAATTTATCACTGTTTGAAAATCGTTAGCACGATTGAAACAAATAATATACATCTTATTGGAAAATAATTCAACGAAAATTTACAGGCCTTTTTGTGATTTATACTCATTTATGTTTCTCCGTGTCTTCCATAGTTTGGCCAGAAAATGGACATTTTTTATTTTATCATGACTAATACAAAAACTATTCGTCTTATCGAAGAATAATCAACAGTTATTTGTACATCTTTTTAAGATAAACATTTTTCTTAATGAGCAATTTTTCCTTGACTTGCATAGTTTTTCTGGAATATGGAATTTTCGATTCTAAATTTTCTTTGTACCTTGCATAGTTTGAGCGGAAATGTGCATTTAAAATTTTCAAAAAGCTTTTTCAATGGATAAAACTAGAAAAGTTGGTCAAAGATAAATAGTTAACAAAATCGTTCCCTTTTTTTGTGCTCTGAAAAAGTTTGCCAAAGTATATTCCAAAATGACCATTCTTTCGAAAGTATTCATTTATACAGATTACAGACTACGGACTACAAACAGACACCTTTTTAAAAATCGTTATTTCTAACAAGAGAGATTCCAAACATGGATATTTCATCAAATCTGCGAAACTCATTCGGAATGAGAATGTTAAAATATAAATGCTGTATCAAAATTTTGAAAAATAGTTCAAAACAAAAATAGAATTGATAAAGTCGCATTTTTTGAACGAAACAAAAACCAAAACTGAACCAGACAGACTTGCCTGTATATAATTTAAACCAGTTTCATAACTTCAGCGAAAAATTCAGATTTTTCAGATTCCAAAGCCGCCGAATATGATAACAGTGTATTATGTAAGAAGGGGGGAAAGGAGCAGATTTTCCTGCGAGTAGGCTTTCTGCTCAAGCAAGGAAATTTTTCCCAAAGGAAAAATCTCCTCAAGATGGCAGTTATAAACCGAAGAGAAAAATCTCCTTCCGACCTGTCTTACATACAGTATCAATTATCAGTCAGTCATCAATCAATTATCAATCAATTATCAATCAATTATCAATCAATCATCATCAATCATCATCAACATCGATCACTTATCGATCATCAATCACTTATCTATCATAAAATCGAGCATCAATCAGTCATCAAACAATCATCATTTGAAATCAATCAATCAGTCTCAATCAAGCAACAACCAATCATCAATCAATCATCAATCAATCATCAATCAGTCATCATTCAATCATCAATTAATCGTCGATTAATAATCAATCAATTATCAATCAATCATCAATAAATCATCAATCGATATTAAATCAATCATCAATCAATAAACAATCAATCATCAATCAATAAACAATCAATCAGCAATCAATCATCAATCAATCATTAAACAATCATCAATCGATCATCAATTATTCAGCAATTAATCATCAACTAATAATCGATCAATCATCAATAAATCATCAATGAATCATCAATCATTCATCAATCAATCATCAATCAATCATCAATCAATCATCAATCAATCGTCAATCAATCATCAATCAATCATCAATCAATAGGTAATCAATCATCAGTCAATCATCAATCAATCATTAATCAATGATAACTCAATCATAAATCAATCATCAATCAATCATCAATTGATCATCAATCAATCATCAGTCAATCATCAATCAATAGTTCATCACTCCTGAGTCAATAATTAATCAATCATTAACCGATCTTGAATTTAACTTGCACACCACTTATTTCACTTCCCCCCGTAAATGTTGTTCAAAAGAAACATATATGGTACTTCCGCCTCTCTTTTCCGCGGCGAAAGTCAGCCATTCTGTTCGAGTGTGGAATACAATGCAATGATCACGTGATATTCATTTTTCCTTAAAGCAGCATGAAGTTGTTCTTCTTGCATGGAAATGCCGTAATAGTTATTCCAAGTTTGTTATTGAGTTATTTTTTCAGTTTCGGAATACTGATCCAAGAATACTTTAGTTTTCAACACATACTGCAACTTTTTCTATTTCGTAAACGTTAAGTTCAATTTATTGATAATTTCAGACCCTTTTCTTGATTCCGTAATCCTAATACCTATCGAATATCAATCACCTTCAGATAGCATTGAAAAATGATCATGTCATTGTTGAATTCCCAAGTCGAAACTGTACAACTTTTGTTTCAAACATTTTCTCGGAATATGCGATCCTGAAGCAACTTGACATTATTTGGATTCATATCGAGTCACATGTGGCAAGTCTTTGTTGCGCATGCCCCTCTTGCGGCAAGTCTCTCCCGCACCATTTCTCCTGAGAAGATTGACAATTTTGTGGCAAGTCTCCTGAACCGAATTGTCTCCCTGCGGCATCTCTCACCTTCGGAAGTGGCGGAATTGTGGCATCCCTTCCTAACAGAAAATTCGAAGTCTGCCTTCGAAGCAAATGGGAAAAAGACTGGTCATGGAAATAATGCAGGTCACATAACCTCAAAATGGTAAATCAGGTGTTAGAAATAATTAAGGTCCCAGACCTTCCCCTTCTCTCAAGTTCCGTAGTAACGAAAAGGCACTCCTGTGACGGGTCATGGGAATAACGTACGTCACATAACCTCAAAATGGTGAATCGGATCATGGAAATAATGTAGGTCACATACCTTCCTCCTCTTCACAGTCTCGTGAGGGCGGAAAGGCACTCATCTGAATGTGCTTGGAAATCATGTAGGTCGCTTAACCTCAAAATGGTTAATCGTATGATGCTGAAGACTTGCTACACTTTTGCCACATTTGAGGATGAGAGATGCCGCCAAAAGACAATTCGGTTCCGAGGACATGCCTCTGAATTGCCAATATTCACAAGAGAGACATGTGCAAAAAGAACTTGCCACATGTAACTCGATATTGACCTCATTATTCGAAGTCAATTATTGCATTGTGTAAATCCTGTTTTATAAGGTTTGAAAGTCTTGAAACAAACGTTTCCCTAATCTCCGGAATTATTTTTTCAAAGGATTGTGTGGAGGGTAAGAGAAACAAGATAGGGTATAAGAAGAGGAACTGAGAAAGTGTGAGGAAGAGTATATGGAGGGGGTGGATAGCAAAGGGTACGAGATGGAGGAAAAGTGAAGGTTAAAGAAGTGATGATAGCGTGGCAGAATTAGAGAAAATTAATTATTGATAATTGATAACAGGTGATACAGTAAGAGCGGGGTGTGCGAGGAGGGAAAGTGGAGGGAAGGGAAGGGGTGGTAAGTGAGGTCTTGTGGAAGGAAAGTGAGGATGTGGACGAGAAGTGAGAGTATGGCAGAAGGGGATAAGAGTTGATCGGATCGGATGAGGAAGGGTCGCGTGGAGTCAGATGGGATACGATAGAATTAGATGAAACCTTAAGAGTAAATATGTGAGTAGAAACCTACTCCAAAAAAAGCATCTTGCTACCGTGACGCTGAAAAGCGTTATTAGAACGGGTTATTCACTTTAGAATATGACACTGGTTTGAATGTATACGAGCATCGTTTAGGACCTATTGCTATATGAAAGAGAAGCGTTAACGACCCTAGTGTACTTTTACTAGCAATGCGCTAGCATTGGGAGTCTAGGGAGTGATATATGACACTGGTTTGAACTTCTACGAGCATCTTTCACGACCCACAAACCGCGCGCAGATGCAGCTTTTTACATTTCGCAAATGTTTCAATCAATTTTTATACATTTGATATGTTATTTGTATTAGCTTGACAACAAAGTTTGAATCGCAAACATCGGACTATTTTTGCAATTTTTTATATTTTATTATTGTTTCGTAATAGAAGTAAAAAAAAGTGGACGTGTCAAGTGACACGTATATACGTACGTCCTTGCTCCTTAACACGCATTCGAAACTCCGTTCCTACCACATGTTTCAAAGACACGCATTTCTTTCATATAATTATTTAAGGAACGTTTATATTCAGTATTTGTTAAGCAATTTCGTTCCTTCCGTATGTCACCTGACACGTCCACTTTTTTTGTAAGCTTCTGTCACATACATTCTCAAATTTTTTTAAATCGACAGAGTAAATATTCTCAGTGTATCAAAAATTTAACGCTTCATCTTCAACATATTTCAGTATTCAAAAATAATGGAAATTGTATTTTGTCGAGGACTTTACCTTATCCCAGAATGAGTAGAAAGAATAAGCATGCGTTTGAAAAAAAAACCGTGAAAAGAGAAATCGACCTGTTTTAGACAATCGTCCAGATGTGATAAGAATGTGAAAAATCGTGCATCTTGATATTCTGATTTCGCCAGTGAAGAATAAAATGTTAAATCCTTGGCGTCCGCAATAAAAGCTTGAAATTTCTTTGCAGGATTCCGAAGTGGATGCTGGGAGAATTAAAAGTTCAACGTCCCCCTTTAATGCCCATGGATCCAGATCACTCTTTCAGGAATCTGTGAATGAGAGGAAAAAGTGGAGATTCCAGAAAGTGGTGAAAGAAAATATTTCCTTTATGAATTTGTATTAATCCTTTCAGATCCCGAGAAGAGAAGGTGAAAGAAGTCAAACGTTCGATTGATGGAGTTCTTCAGTGGTGGTAAGACGTCTATCGATCTGGTTAATGCAAGTTGATGCCTTAATGAATATTCATGACGGATCTCATGCAGAACTAAGATTCTGGTTACACCAGAGATGGCATGGCGTTAAGGAGTGTAAGAGGGGGAAATCGTTTGATCGGCATGCAAGGATCGAAACGATTCGTCTTTTTCCTAACCACGACTTTCTTGTATACGCGTGTTCCGCGGCTGATTCCTAGTACTCTTTGTGGAAGAAGGGGTGTTCGTATAGGGCCCTCCTTTAATTAACGAGAAATCAATCAATGGTAGAGAGGCAGGGAATTCCGAAGAAAGGCAGGATAACAAGTCAGAGATAACGAGAATGAAAGAGAAAGAAAACAGTTGAGGAGAGGGAGAGATGGGAAAGAGGAAGCAACCTTTCTTATCCTGCCAAGTTTAAAACCGCAAAGGCAGTAACAGGATTCACTTCCGTACTGTCAGGGTGTCGATTTATGGTAAGATTTAAAATTCCAGGTCATTTACAGGTCAAGCTTCTTCAATTTTCCAGTTCAATTTGAAATAACTTTATTGTACGTATGCACAGGTGTAGAATGTACCAGCTGTGGTACAATTTTCCTTTGAGGGTGTAACAGCAGAAAGAACGTCTCTAAGAAAGTGGTTGTGTCTGAATGCTGCGCACTTTAGATAAGCTTCTCCATTAAACCTTATGATAACTAATGAGGCCTTGGAAAATAATATTAACAAAGTATTGGGAAAAAATCTTGTAGCAATCAAGGTGGAACTTAGAAAATAAAGACGACTTTGAAAAGTCTATGAAAAAATGTTCTTACGATCTCGATGTTGCTTTCTGATCACCAAAAAGCCACTGACGAATCTGTGAACGAAATACAGAATAAGATTGGATACCGTGTAAACAGAGCGTACTAATATTTTAAACGCAAGTTTGTCTTGTCACTCCAACGATCTTGCTGCTGAAGTCTTGGAACGTCAACTCAGATCGAAAAGTAGAGCGGTCGCGGGACAACCGACAGAAGTTTTGCTCTTTCGCATTCAAAGAAAATCATAAATTTTTTTGCTATTTCACTCTTCGCTTGGAAACGAACAGCCATCCTATCTCTTTCTGCATACATGCTTGCCAGTAAGAGGAATATTGTAGCAGTAAGTATAAAGTTGATCGCGATCGGAGATTCAAATTTCGGAGAAAGTAAATGATAAAATTCTGTCAGTTTCAAGTGCTATATGCAGGCATGAACTTTAAGGCGAACCACTATCAGAACTATTTATCATAAATGCCTTCACTCGCGCGCAACGTGTAAGTCCGTGTTCAACACACACACGCGGTGCGTCGAGTGTGGTCCCCAGCAAGAGTGAGGACGGGCGAGAGAAGAAATGTGTGAACGGTAAGAGTCGCAGAGTCTACTGTACATATACTGCACAGGCCTTCAGAACAGGAAGGTGGGAGAGAGAGGGAAGGAGAGAGGGAGAGATAGCTGCGTTGGTGCAATGCTATAGATATTTTGTGTCGCATTTTTCGTGATGGGGTGTTCCCATTTTTCCCAGTTAGGTTACCTCGCTCAGAGTATATGTATACCGTCGCAAAAGAAGCAAAGCTTCAAAAAGATCATTTTCAATCTTGATGGTATGGAAATCTACAGGGTAGACAAACAAGTCGATCAAGTCGATCAGTCAAAGTAATTTTTTAAGATGAAGTCTGGGTTTTGGACTTTTTTTCGACGAAAATTGGAGCATATACAATGCCACGATTTCTTCTTATGAAAACCAAACAGAACAGCAAAGAGATCATTCGGAAAAGTTCAAAATCAAACTCCAGGATCTTAGAAATTAGATCGCCTAATAAATCTATGATGTTTTCTCACAGGGTTTCCAAAATCGTTCGACATTTTCGCCTGAAGCCAAGGAAAAACTGAATAAAAATACCATAACTCTGACAATTTTGTTTTTATCGAAAAAAAATGATTAGAATAAATTGAACCGCTGGCGATCAAAAGAGGATACGCTCGAAATACCGTCGTTTAAGTTGGCCCCAGTGTTATATTTTTCTTCAGGTCAATTTTTAATTTTTCAATAACAGATATCAATAGGAAATCCCATTGCACATATTTTTAGTCTCCAGAATAAATTTGATAACTTCATTAGTTTTCGAGATAATCAAGAAAATGTTACTTTTTTCTGCAATCTCAAAATGCGATTTTTTTGTGTTCAACTCGCCATAAGTTCTACATCAATCAATATTTTGTAATGAAAATTTCAGGAAATCTGCACCATCATATAATGAAAAAAACGGTCTTTATAGGATTCCAATTGATTGTAATTAAAAATTTATAACGATTTTTATTCTTCTCGTGGCGTAAATTAGATATTGGAAGTTTCAAACGCTTCGGGAGTCCAACGAATTTTCAGGAAATTAAAATTAATGATTACCTAAATTTTTATTAGGATTCAAGGAAGTTTTTTGGAAAATGCAGTGTCAACGTCTGTATAAAAGCGGAAGATTGGAAGGTCAAGCCGGCCACCAAAATAATAATGGAGACATCATGATTTGAATTTTTTGATTTTTTTTTAATAACAAATTATGGAAATCAAAACTAAAATAATATTTATATAATAACTGTGACATCAAAATGTGAAGATTTTGAGAGAAGTTCCAAGGGCAAAATCCGCAAACCAAAAAATTTATTAATTAGTAAAGCTTTTGTTTTACATTTTTCCCCGACGGAAAAGTAGACGTTTATGATAATTAAAAATTGGCTAAAATAAAATATGTGAGAAGCCTTTTTAATTTTCTAGTTCCCTCTGGAAAGGAGTTTTTTGAAAATCATTTTTCGCGATTTACTCAAAATATTTCTGCCGAAGATAACACTGGAGAAATTGAATGCCTAAATTATTTTTGAAGAAATCGAACAAGGTATTGTATAAATATCATGTAAGTTTAAGTTTTTATAATTTGTTATAAAAAAAATAATAAACAAATGTGAATTTCAATGTCTTCATAATTATTTTGGTGGCTGGGTTGACCTTCTAATCGTCCACTGTTATACAGACGTTCATATTGCAGAACGAGCTAGCACGCGTACGGGACAGCGCTGAGATCTTAAATCAATTGTGACTTTGAAACCATAAAAC
>WSXT02113913.1:0-11120 GCA_011762715.2 Neuroterus valhalla
GACCGAGAGTCATTTTAGAGGTTAACTTAAAAAGCAACATAAATCCTGTAATTTTGGTCCAATCGAAAAATAAAAAATACACGTCCCCTTATTTTGCACCTAGAAAAACATATTTCAATTTGGAGACGAACGGTGACATGAGTGTCGACAGCCTGCATGATTTTAAATGGAATCGGTCAGTAGTGAAATACATATAGTACAAATCCAAGTTGTTGCGCTTACTACCTTATTTAAATATGTGTATTTAAATGCATAAAAGTTCATTCAAGTATTCCAAAAATATTACATCAAAAGTTGACTATAACTTTTAAATTTGAATGTCTACAAATAATCCAGTCGCAACTACAACTTCTGTAAGCACTGAGTGTTGTAGAGTGTACCTTTGACTTTAAATGTCTGGAAAAGACTCCTGATTATGAATATGTGAGGTAGCCTTTTAAAAATTTGCTCATTTATTGTTCAGAGAAGATTTTTAGAACAAATAGATGACAGATAGAAATAAAAATTCTGTAAAATGGTTTCAGAAAGATTTATCAAAGGCAAAGACCCTTTCTTTGTATACAATTAATCGTTTCCATGTTATCGCGAGGAATCTATTGAAGACGCACTGAAATTTACATATTCGTAGGTAGATATTTTAGCACCTATCAGACCAAAAAATTTGAACAAAAAAAGAAATTGCTTTTCAAGACACGCAGTATCAGAAATAGAAACTTTTCAAACGAAGCATCACTGTTGTATATGTACAAATTTTGAAAACTGCCTTTTTTAACAACTATATATGGAAAGCTGTACACAAAGTTGTTAATAAAACAATTTTCAAAATTTCTATGCGAAAAAAAGCTTCATTTCGATCGGAAAATTTATATTCCTGTGACTGCATGTCTTGAACAGAAATTCGTCTTTTTCGTAATTTTGCGGTCTGATAGGTGCTGGGACATCTACTTGCACATAGATCAATTTTAAGTGCAAATCGGATTGTTTCTATCGCTACAACTTGAGAATATGTTTCCAAAAAATGTTTTACAGGATTGGTCTTATTTTCAAATCATGCATTTGTTGAAAGGAAACTCGTGTAAACAATAAATGCGTAACTTTCCGAAAAACTACATTAGATATTCATAATCAGGGAACTCTTCTCGGAATTATAGTCCAAGGTTACCTTTTAGTACATACAGAAGTATTAGTGACGACTGGATTGAAAGTATCCATTCAGAATTTCTATTTTTGTTACTCTAATTGATCATTCTTAGTGATAAGTGCCTAATTTGAAAGATTTCTATGGATTCGACCTCGAGTGTGCAAGACTCAGTGCTGATTGATTTCTCATCCACGTATGGAACTCAGGTGCTAATAGAATGTGGATCACTTGCAGCGATTATATTCCTAATCTTTTTCTAAAAGAGCTTTGTGACATCATAGCATTTTGAGGTCAGTAGTCCACAATGAATTGACTCGTCGGAGGCCTGACTCGTGCCACTTTTTTATGAGCAACACAACGGCTAGCACTGACCAGCATACATGCCATATACATTATGCGTATAAAATGGTGGGAGATGATGATCGAGACGAGGTAAATTTCCAGCCAGGCGCTACATCGATCAAAATGATTGCCATGAATGTTTCGTTATTCGTCATGGTTTAGGCTGACAACGTTGAATGCCAAAGGAGAAACCCAAAGTCCCTCTGCAATCAATCGAACTAATTCATGTATCTAAAAAATGACGACTTCATCAAGACCCTGCCAAAAGAAATCCATCTCTTCCCAGAGAGGTGATTCTGAAGAAACTTGTAGTAATTTTTTAAACTCAAAGTGAATGATAATGATCCCAAAGAAATAATAAAAATACATGCCAGTTTTTTCGAGTCTTATATTTGCGTCAGAATAAATTGTATAAAATAAATTGTATAGAATAAATTGTATAGAATAAATTGTATAGAATAAATTGACAAGATTTAAGAAGTTGATCGAGAGAGATCGACCTACAGAATAGTGTAGCTGTTTCTTACAATTTTTTTGTTTGCAATTTATAGTAAATAATTGTTTGTATTTGGAACGCCTCCATTTCAGTTGGAGAGACGTCGAAACAAATGATTTTATCATTTGAGTCAAGCTTGTCGATCGCTAGCCGCAAATAGGATCTTGTCCTCGTTTGATATTTATGGAGGATCTTAATAATACGATCTCGTCTTGGATTCGTACAATCGTTACTCAGGATTCTCTGAGCATCGCGGGGAGCTGGATTCCTTCTAATGATGATTAACCTCCATCGGTGTCGGGTGTGCTGCTGGAAAGGACATCTGATGTCTCTTATGTGCCGACTGACTCCGGAGAAGATCCCGACCTCAGGCGAACCCTTTAACGACTCTCGTCCATATTAATGGGACATATTGAATTTTCTGCCGACTAAAGTCTACATCCAACTATATTGCAGTCAGACCATAGAGGAATAATCGGACGAGCACGACGCACCTCTTAGAACCTTATTTCTAAATCATCTTGCAGATGAGTTACGTTAAATGACGCTCTTCTTAGTACAAAGTGCAGATCTGGAGGTAAAAAGTCTTCTTTAGAGTGTCATTATTCTACTCTTTATGGGTCCTTATATTTTCCTAAATAGCCCTGTTATGGGAATCATCCGCTTTGATGATGCTTCCAATTGCTTTAAAACTGGAATGAATAGATGATTCAGAGGATGCCGAAAAGGAAGTGATGATTTATAACTGCGCGAGACCAAAATTCAGATATCGAACAAAGGATTTGCTGCCTACAAATAATAAGGAGTTCTTTTCATTCTTTTAAAATTCCAAAAGACTGATTTACGACATCTCTGAATCTTTTATCCTCAAACGGATTATAGGTTTCGAGAAAAGATTTCACTTGATTTATTATCCTCTTCAGTGAGCTGAATCAGTAATCGAAGTAAACAAACGAGCGTCTGAATAAAATGTAGGTAAATCCAATAACTCGTTACGGTCGATAGCAATCTTTGCTACTGCATTTCACAATGCACGTATGCACTAGCATAATCTAGTTGTGTGATCTAAATCTTGATCAGATATGTAAGCACTGAGGCTGAATGTCTGTTTCTCTCGGCGAATAAAAGCAACAAGAGACAAGATGTTGGCGATGTATATGTTTTCAAAACAGAAGTTATGTGCTGCTTATAATTAATTCATTTGGGGTCACGTCAACCACGGTTCTTATTACGTCAAGACGAAGCATGAGGAATGAGGATGCCGAGAAACAAGTCATTCTTTTGACATGGCTACCAATTCAAACTCTCTATATGCTCATTTTTTTGGTATATTGCTTTTCTGTTTCATGCCAGTTGAGTTTTTGGATTAATATTATTAGGTATTGAATGTTCCGAGTCTTTGAGTTACAAGTTACAATGTTTTATTCATTGATTATATAATTGAATATGTCATTAGGTTTCTATCAACAGCAATTGTAGGTGTCATCGCGGGAGACATCAGATCTATTTGTGTGTATAATTGACTGATGAACATGATTATTATTACGAGCAGTATTTTATGCGCACGCTACAGCGCACAAGGAAGATTCCATCAAGAATTACAAGTGGAATTACCAGACCAAAGTAATTCCAGTACCTAATTTTTTTTACATACCATTAGGCCATAATTCCTTACGGGGTAAACATAACTGGTAAAGAGTCATATTTGGTTGAGTTGAATACACGGGAGGACCAGCCTCCCGACAACATGTCAACTGCACGCGATATTCCCGGAAAGTCACCCATCCAAGTACTAGTCGCGCCCAACGCTGCTTAACTTCAGCATATTTGTTCGCTATGATATTTTCGAGTCTACTGGTTAATATCATTAAAATGAAATTATTGATACTACTAAGCTATCTCTTCTTGAGAGGTTTCCAAATATTTGAAATTTTTTGAAATAAATTAAATGTTTTTGAGATGTCCTGCAATCTTAGAAATTTTCGTAACATTTATTAAATATTTGAAATCTTTGTAAAATATCATTAATTTTGTTTCAATCTTTGAAACCTTTTGAAATATTCGTAATATTTTGAAATCTTTGTTGAAATCTCTATCAAATTTGAGAATCTCATAAATCTTTGTAAACTTTCGTCATTTTTGTGAGGTATTTTGCAATATCTTAACAATGTTTTGGCAAATCTTCGATATTTTTGTCAAATCATTAAAATCTTTGTAAGATGTTCTGAAATCTTTGTAAAATACCCTAAAGCTCCTAAAACCTTTTAACATCTTTTGGATTCTTTGAAATATTTTGAAATCTTTGTGGGTTTTTTTTCATTTTTAGGAATTCCCGATATGTGTTTTGGCTTTTGAAATCTTTGTAAAAAGTTTCGCAATGTTATGAAAATCTATTGGAAAAACTTCGAAATTTTTGTAAAATCTTAAAAATTTTTGTGAGATGCTCTGAAAATTTTGAAATCTTTGTAACATATTTAAAAATCATATAAAATCTTTTGAAATTTTCAGATCTTCAAAATCTTTGAAATATTTGAAATCTTTGAAATTGTTGGTTCTCCAAAATGTTTGAAATATTTGAAACATCTTTAATATTTTTAAATTTGAAATTCTCTGAAATTCCTGTTAAATTATCTTTGTAAGATGTTTGGAAACCTTTTGGAAAATTTTTGAAATTTTGGTTCAATCCTTAAAATTTCTTTGAGATAATCTGAGATATTTGGGATTTTCATGAAATCCTTATGCCATGGAATCTTTGTTAGATATCTTGAAACAAATATTTTGAAAGTTTGGGATTCATTGAAATAGTTTGAAATATTCGAAATATTTTCAAGGACCTATTTGTTGCAATTTTTTCCAATTTTTGAATATTTCTAAAATCTATGTAAACTTTTGGAATCTTTGTGATATATTTTGCTATCTTTCAAAAATGTTTTGAAGAATCTTTGCAATTTTTCTTGAATCTTTGAAATACTTGTGAGATGTTCTGGGATGTTTGAAATTTTCAAGAATTATCTCGAAACCTTTCGAAATTATTAGATGTTTAAAATGTTTGAAATATTTTGAGTTTTTTCAATTTCAGAAATCTATTAAATCTTTGTGAACTCTCGGAATCTTTGTGATATGTTTTGCAATCTTTAGAAATCTTTTTAAAAATCTGCCAAAATTTTGTTGATTATTATTTGGAATCTTTGTGAGATGTTCTGAAAGGCTTAAAACCTTTGTAGAATATCTTGAAACCTTCTGGAATATCATTGAAATTTTCGACATCTGCAAAATATTCCAAAATATTTGAAATATTTTTCAATTTTTGTTATTTTCAAAATTTTCGTTAATTTTTGTAATCTTCGTAAGATGTTCTAAAATCTTTTGAGAATTCTTTGAAGTATTTTTCAAATCTTAAAACTCTTTGTGAAGTACCTTGAAACATTCGGGTGTATCACAGAATTTTTGAATTTATTGAAATATTGTGAAGTATTTGAAATCCTCAGGAAATTGTTGAAATCCTTTAGGAATTTCCGGAATCTTTGAAATCTTCATAATCATTGAAAATATTTGAAAATTCCTGTTGAAATTAAAAATTCGTTTGGAAATCTCTAATATCTTCGTAAACAATTGAAATCTTTGTGCGATTTTCCGAGATATTTGCAATTCTTGTAAAATCCATGATATATTTGTAAAATATTTTGAAATCTTTGGAATAATTTCAAGCTCATGTTAATTTTTCTGAGATCTTTTGAAATCTTCGAGATTTTTGTGAAATTCTTGTGATTTGTGAAATATTTTATCTCTTTTAGGAATCTGAAATAGATATTTTTCAATCTTCTGAAATCTTTTGAAAAATTTCCAAAATCATTCTGAAATCTCTTGGTCCATGTAAGTTATTCACGTCACATGTTTTTTTCTATAGAAAACGCGTGTCAAACATTTTATAAATAGCATTAAATTTAAAATATTCCATTTGGTACATCTCCAAAATAAAAATTATTAAATCTTAAAGGCCTATTTTTAAGGATTATATTAATAAAAAAATGTATCAATTTTTGAATAATCAAACTCATTAATTTTAACTTCAACAGCTCTAAATATGCTTTAGTACTAAAATTGTTGATGCTTCATTTTTAATGTGTCAAATCATTTGTCATATTAATAAGAATAGAAATCGTTAACATTTCTTGGATTTCAATCCAGAGAGGAAGTTCCAGTATAATTTAAAAATTTCGAAACAATTTATGAATGGTTTGTATGGTTTATGCAATAAGCCTTTTTGCGTGGTTATTTTCAACGTTTTTTCTCTCAAATATTTTTCTGTCGCGCGTCTAGCTATCGATCAAAAATGCCAATTTGGAGAGGACATTTCAGTGTATGAATACTTAATTTCGGACTCCTTACGTTGAATGATTACGTAAATAAAATCAAAATCTGAGACAGCGTAAATAATACTCCCTGAGACACATACCTAAATTAACATCACCATTAAAAAGTTCCTAAATTTAAATTACAAATGTAACTAAAATCTTATAGGTTCTGGTAATTGGAAGTAACTTTCATCCATAGATTTCTGAAAATATACTCTATGAAAAATAATGCAGTAAAAATTCGGGATCTCAAACCAACTTGTGTGTAACTCAACATGGATTATATTTTAGGATTTGGACATCATTTTAGGATGAATAATGGAATGTTAAAAGAACATGATCCATCAAAAACCATGGTAATTATATGAACAACAAAGTATGGTTGATCGAATGTTTTGATGGATTAATCAACATTTGTTTGACTAAATCAAATGTTCTTGGTTCTGAAAATTACTTTTACAGAGTGCAATCGTGCAGAATAGATACCGACCCCTAAATAGCAAACGTGTTAATTCAGTGAATAAACTTTGGTCAAGTAACTAAATTAAAAATAGTAGTGTTTACTGAAATGAAAATATATGTAGATCCAAAAGAAATAAGTTGGATGAACGAGAAATTTGGGTGAAAAAATGGATGATCATGGTTAGTAATGTATATTCAATTATCGATTGAAAAGGGTAGGTAAAACTGAAGGCTGTCATTAAAATAAAAAGAAATAAATACTTTCAAGGATGGAAAAGGAATACTAGCATCAATAATAATAAAAGAGGTAATAAATGTTGACTGTTGAGTAAATATTGGAAGCATAGACTTGGAGGAATCGAGATGGACACAAGGATTTTAAAAAAGGTATAGATGTACATATATGAACAGTAGATAGACATGAGTACAAAGAAAGGTATTGAAAAATATAGTATTTCGCTAAAAAATCAAGAGGGAAGAATAATCGTGGATGGGTAGATGAAAAAGGTAGATTCGGATAGGAAGATTGAAATAATCCAAGATTTAAAAATATATGCCGGATATGGACTGCCAAAAGGATGGAAAAAATGACTAAGTATTGGCAAAGAAAACGTCTGCCGCGGGCAAAGAGGCGCTGCTGTATCAAAACAAGACATGGCTGCCGCAGGGCTTTAGCATGCATATTATTCTGAACCACTCTGGATGTTCATCAACAACAATACTTTCTCCAATAATATTTTTCACTGTACCAGTACAGCTACCAAATTTTGGTACTTTGTGGAAACTCAAATTAGTCTTAATTTTTTTTTTGGAGTTACAGTTGACAACACAGCACACATGGCTGACTTTGCGAGTATCGTTTCCTTTTCTATGATTCCCTGAGAATTTCATTTTTAAACTTTTCTATCATATCTTTGTAAACTTCTCATTTAATTTCAACTAATTAATCTGGCACATAACTAATTAGTATCGCCTTAAATAAAGTGCAACACGCTTGTAAACAATGCTAAGCCAAGCCTAGCGGCAGCCATTTTCATTAGTTCGCTGAATGCCCATCAGGTCTCGCAATGCAAGTCTAAGTTCCCAATAGACTCGAATGAAGAGAGATAGTGATTGTGAATGATAGGGATGGTTGTGATAGAAAATTATTGGCAGAGACGTGTTGGTTATAAAAGAGATAGATGTACATAGATCGCTTGATTTGATGAAAGTATATAATATAGACTTAGAGTGGTGAAAGTGTGTGGAAGTTGCCGGAGAGAGAGAGAGGGGTTAAGGGGAGACTGGATTAACCTTTTCTTCATTATCACATTTCTCTTATAGTTTCTAAGTTAATTTTTCCATAAGACATCTGCCTTTTCGTAAAAACATGCCTGAAAAAAATATAAATAACGGAGAATGAAATAAGAAGAGAAAAGTTAGATGGAAAATAAAAGAGGATGACAGAGTGTGAGTGACAGATGTGATTTATCATTTCATTTCAAACAAAAATAAGTTAATAAGACTCTAAGGCCATGCTGTCGTTTCCCGATTTCTTATTTATGGACATTTTTTTTGCACAACTTCCGTGCATAGGAATCGAGACATCGAGTTGAAGTATCATGAAATTAATTTGAAGATACTAAAAAATGTTTACATGGATGATCTGAATTTCTGAATCAGAAAAAAAATATTACGCATGAAAATTTTCACAATTATGATACGATTTTGCCATAAATGATACAAACAGGATATTACTTAGAGAGGAACGGAACAAATTATAAGCAAAACGAACATATGAGGTGTAAACATCATATCTACAGAATCTCTTTATGAAAATTCCAACTATATACTCTCATACTCAAGAGGATGTTCCAAAGAACACTTCGAAAACTATACTATAGTATTCATCACAAATACAATTTCTCATTTTGCAAATGTTGCGGATTCTATAGGATTTAGAAAAAATTCTATATTGCAAGATATTCTTGTAACAAGTGTATGAGTGCTATCACCAATAGAAAAGCGCGCGAATAGTATGGAAGATCTGTTGAACAGGCGAAAAAAGAGTTTTATTTACTTTATGGTCTTTGAAGGTAACAAAAAATGTTTGAAAGGAAATTCGAACTTATCTATTATAGATTCCATTCTATCATTATTTATTTTCGATTAGGAACTAAATTTGCATGCACTCATCTCGCGGTTATGTGCCGGCCTCGGGGGTAGACGGCACATTACTGAGCGCTATTAAAATCCAGTTTGAACCAGATTTGAAGCAACGCGACGAGCAAGCACTTTCATGTCAACACTCAGGGCCGTCTGTACTACACTCCTACACGTGTCAAGAGGGTCGCCAAGCAAACAACTTCTGTAATACCTTGTACGGCTCTGGCTGTTCGAACGAGGTAGACCATTCAAGGGACACTCAGGGAGAGGGGGCAGAAGCAGTCAAGCGTGAACAAACATGGAGCCAACACATGAATGAGCGGCATATTGCCACGAAATAAGTGTCTACCAATGGAGTGCTTAATTAAATGTAAATTATTTATAGAACGGAATAAATTATTAAAACAAGATGGGAACAAAATAATTTGAGTACATATCACATTCTAGTACATATCACAAGTAAATAAAAACATAAAAAAGCACTAGGAATGCGGAAACGTCAAGATGAACGGACGGACAATGTATTGAATAAGTGTTCCCCTTCAACTGAATTTTTTGAGGGCGCGTATTAAATTGTAAATCAATAACGGTTGATCGCTGAACACTGAAAACCAGGCTGCATATATGGCTTACCTCTATACACAATTACTTATATCAGAAAATACAGCCTCACACGATCCTCAAACAAGAAGTAGGTATATCATGTTTCTTATGGAGACTCTTCAACTTTGTTATGGGCGAGCTATAAAATGCTGATCCGTATTACTTGTTCGCGATCCGAGGGAGCATGGGGCGAAAATGTGGCCCTGATTCGCATACGTAGTTTAGTGTTCACGGAAGCGCGTATAAAGACGGACGCAGACACGAGATTTGAGAGGTTCTCTTATCGACAAGGACTTCATGACGAGAAGAAGACGATGTAGTGATGTGGTGATGGGGTGATGGGGTGATGGGGTGATGGGGTGATGGGGTGATGGGGGTACCGAGAAGCGTGTGGAGCTTGTGGAGCTTATAGAGCGTATGTATATAGTGCACATAGCAGTGCCCATAGCATAGGGGAGTGCCTGGCAGGAGGACGTGGACCACCCACACGGTGCCGCGGGACCACCGTGCTAGCCCACTGGCATACATTAGGGCCCGTGGCTCCCCGAAAACTATACCGGCTCGACTCTACTGATCGCTTATAGTCGTCGCGGCACAGCCGTTAGGTATTTTGATACAGTCGACACCCGTTTAATTAGCATTCGATACGGACCCCGTGGGACTCTACTCTTATATTGATGCGACCCGATCTCTTTCTGTCTTCTCTCTCATTGCTAGATCATCGTCATTATCGACACTCTGCATTCTGAATTCTGACCATTTTCGAGCTCCTTCAGTTACTTTATGAGTCATGAAGCCAATGACCAATCACTTTCAAGGAATCGAAAAAAATTCGCATTAGTCGTGTGAAAGTCGTTGAAAATTACCGCATTAATCAGTGGACATGAAAATACCAGTGACTACTGTGGCAGTTTTACTAAAATATTTGAAAATTATTCTGATACTTTAAAATCGCATGCAGATGGTAAATTCTCGTAACCTCGCTTTCAGGGCAGTTGAATTTTACGCTTTTCTTGAAAAATTAAACAATCTCGACATTTCACTTATTCTTATTTCAATATTTTATTTGTGTGAAAAACTCTTTTTGACCTGTGATTGTGAAGTTACGTTTAAAATTGTATGCTTTTTGGATAAAAATGACCTTGAGAGTGTTATACAGTTCTGTCGCATTTCGCACTGCTCAGGCTCCAACTCTAAAAAGAAATGATAAGTATTCAATTTTCAAAAGATATCACAAGGGTTATTCTAGCTGATTTTCAAGGAATTAAACAGGATTTTCAATAAATACTGTTTAAAGGATTGAACAGGAGTTTCAATAAATATTATCTACATATTTTTTGTTCAGAATTTAGTTGGTTTTATACCGAATTTTAGTAGGATTTTTTTCGAATCATATACCGAATTAATTTGAAATTTATCAAGAATTTTTCTGAATATGATTGATATTCAGATTGAATTTTCATCTTGTTTAAAGAATTGAACAGAAGCTTCAATAAATATTCTCTACATATATTTGTTCAGATCGACAGAGCTACATGATTATACCAAGATGAGTACCTTATATTCACTGATTACA
>WSXT02113935.1:0-11120 GCA_011762715.2 Neuroterus valhalla
TGAATTTTGTTTGATTTGGTTAAGATTTGCGACATGTAGGTGTTTCTGAACATTCCGTCGCCACTGTGAGCCGGGCTCCGTGGGCTGCAAATTCAAGTAGAAAAGAAACCATTTTTCAGGTTCTCTATTTGTTTCCAAACTTTTAGAATCCACTTGCGTTTGAAATTGAACGGGCTCGACTTTGAAACTTTCCAAAATGAACAATTCCGAAGTTCGAAATTAAAACTCTCATTATAAGTGTCGCTTAATATCAGATTAGTCAAAAAGTTCCGAATCTGTCTTCATCCACATTCGATTAAAATCTGAATGAAGTTCAAGTCTTCCCGTGAGATTACTTTGCACAAATATAAATTATTATGCATGACTTTGCGAGCAATTACATTGAAAACAATCCTAATTTGAAATTACACACTTTCGAAACCACTAAACTGAAAAGCCACAAACTCAAGACAGAAAGAACCGTAAGTCTGAAGCATTGGAGGGTAAGTATTATCAACTTAAAAAAAAAACGTAAACGCGAATAATTTATGTAAAGTACAGAAATCAGAAAGAACCGTCATTTCGAATCATTTACCATTTGTATTTCAAGGTTTCCTAATAAGCAAATTGAATTGAATGTTGAAAAAACTCAGAATTTTTAATCATTTTTTTTTTAATAAAAATACAACAGGCATCCCCACGACGACTCCTCGCCCAGCTGTAAGAGTGAAAAAGAATTTTTCCTTGTTGAGTGAGGAGCCGTCGTGGCGGAAACGCCATACGTGCTGCGTGAGGAGCCTTTCCTACATGGTGATGCCTAAAATACAGCATTAAAATTTTGTAAATGCAATTGAAAACAATTCTTCATTTGAAAGCATCTAAAATCTTAATTATTTCCGTTTTATTTTATTCTAGCATTCATTATAATACAAAAATATCCAACAGAAAATGACCTCAATTAAAAAAAAATTATAAATTCATTATATATTCTTATGCATTTCAATATGAATCTTCGATTTTGAAGGAATACGAAACTGAGAACAATATAAGTTTCCAGATACTTTTTTTTTATTTAGAAAAAGGACGGGATCTTCTGAATTCGAGAAACAAAGGAATGAATACCATTTGCTTCCAAAAAGCATTAACATTCACACTGTTTTAGTGCTGCTTCTTCTGACCTTTCTTTTCTATCCCTATATCGCTGCTATTTTCGTAAAAATGTTTTTCATTTTCCCTACTTTCTTCTGCTATAGGGACTGTGGAGCCTGAAAATATTCCAAGTAGTATTTTTTTGGTTAATCTGCGAATTTTCGTATTGGTTTAAAATATTCTAAATTAAATTTCTGAAGCTTTTCTTTTCAAATCTGATGGTTAATTCTTCCCTCTCCAAATGTTGACAGATTATTAACGACACCAACATTCATTAAGTTTCATAACACTGGCTTTATAATCATAAACGGTATACCCATATTTGCAATAAACATTTTCTTATCTACTTCGGCAAAGGCCGAATCATGCAATGTTGATACATTTAGTCACTGTAAGATACATAGTATCTTTTGAATTTAATAGGTATTGAGCAATAAATGCAAAACACAGAAACATAATAATAATAATAATATGCACTAACCTGCACTTTTGTCTAAAAAATACGCAAGCAGACAGCGCAACACAGCCTGGTGACTAACGACCAGGACGTTCCCCTGTCTTTCAAGTTCCATGATGACCGGTTCTAAACGAGCCACTAAATCCTCGTAGCTCTCTCCTCTCGGATATCGATATGAAAATTTGTTTTGGTCCCTTGCTGCGAAGTCTCCAGGATATTTCTCCTCAATTTCTTCGTACGTCATCTCTTCGCAGATGCCCTGAAATTTATCAAATCATTCAATATTTTTTCATTTACCCGAATTAAATGTCACCACAAATTCTGCAAATAGTTACATTTTTAATATTATTCTTTCTTATTATTATATATTTTTTTTAATTCCGAATCATTTGCCAGCCTTTCCTCTATTTTCAAACATTTTTTCCAATCGCCTAAATATTGAAATTTAAGACTTCAAAATAGAACAATTTGTGATTTGCAAACTTATAAAAATATCCGCTGTGTTTGAGCACGCTGAAAGGCGCGCGTCTGTCGCGTTTCGTGCTTTTATTTATTTTTATTTTTTTTTACAGTTGGCCTGGAAAGGGGGGGTTTTAGTCAGTAGGAATCTGACACTGCCCAGTACCATCATGAGCGTCTAATGCAAGATTTCCCCTCCTACTATAAAAAAAAAACCTTGCTTTGTTTCTCAGAAAATTTGGTTCGCGTATTTTTACTATTATTTTTGCGATTAAAACAAAAACCACGCGTATTGATAAGAAATTTGTAGCTCATTTCTCGGTAGAGAACTTTTGTTGCTTCATTTATTTCATAAGGCTGAGTCGTTTTTCCAGAAATTGAATTTTTTCATTTTTTATTTAATATTTCACGATAAAAAAAGAAACTACGCGTTCTATTAAAAATCGTAAATAACAAATTTGCAGATCTTTTTCTGGCAAAGGAATTTTATTTGTTTGTTTTTTCCTCAGCTTGTGTCGTTTGTTTCAAACCTCAATCTTTTCATTTTTGATCTTGTTTTTTATGAATAAAATAAAAACTACCTGTCCTATCAAAAAATTAATTTGGACAAAATTTGTACATTTTTCTAGGTTGCACAATTTGTGTTCCATTATATTTTTCCGTACCTTACATAGTTTGACTAAAAAATGAAATGTTCTTTTTTTCATTATTTTTTGTACGAGCAGAATTGAAATTTTCGACTTTTTGAGGAAATTCTAAAAGTTGTTATGATAATCTTGCAGAGCTCCCAAAATAGAACATTTTTTTATTCCCGCATTTTTTTCGTATCATGCGTTATTTGGCTCAGAATTCTCATTTTCGTTTGTATTTTTAAATTTTAAAACTGCACTTTTGTTTTCTTCAAAAAAAGTTATGGAGATAAATTGTCCCACTCAAAGTACTACAGGAAGCGGTATTCACAATCTTTGGGTCTTGAGAAAAATGATCTAAAAAATCCCCAAAATATTCTAACTTTTCAAATTTTTATCGAAAATAGCTGGCTCAAGAACTTGACTTCAGTTTCTTACACTAAAAGAGTGTACCAAGGGCCAATCCCATAGAATAGTTTTTTCAAAAGTATCGTGCATACAGATACAGTCGTAAAAACCTATTTTTGGGTACAGGGGGTCTCAAAACGTGGACATTTGACAAAAACGGGCAAGGGGGATCAAGTTTTACTCAAATCTAATACATTATCTGATGAGAATCCAAAAATTGTACACTTTGAGATGAATGAAGTTGACGATTCTCCAATTTTCGACATTTTAATCCTAATCTGTTTCCCTTTGGATATAGTGAATTTATAATCGCTTGAGTTTGAAAGGTTCTTTGAAACCCGAACCAATAATTACTGATTTTTCCAAACTAGAAATATTCCGACTTAAGCTGTTTATTAATAATTGAGTTTTCCAATTTGAAATAAAAATGTAAAACTTTGAGGTCATAAATTCAATAATATTCAATTTGAATCACTAAAAGACATTTTTTTAATTTGAAAAAGCTGAATATTGCATATTAAACTTTTAGTGTCTTCAATTTCAAATTATTGAACTATTGAGGATTTAAATTGGTGATTCAACAATTATTAACGTTTGGATCAAAACTTTTTTGATTGCAAGCGCAATCTGGAATAATAATGATAATTATTCAAGTAGTAAAAGTTTTTTATTTCTAATCCTGAAAATCTGAACGATTTTAAACCGAACAATTTGTATGGCTTCAATCTAAAATTACTCTAGGCTTTCAATTCCAGGTTCTGCTATTTCGAAAGCTTTAAATTGCAAAGTATTCAATAATTAACTAATTAAACTTTGAATTGAATATTTATTACGGCTTTAAATTTGAAATCAAGTTAGGAAATTAAAATTCAATTTTTTTAATACCAAAGGCTTCAGGGGGAGTTTTTAATTAGGATCTGTCTAGTTTTCAACGGGTAAATTTCATATTAATAATGATCTTGCATTTAATTATTGAATTGAAGGACTTCATTCAAGAAAATTAAGACTATCAACGCTTCAGATTGGAAACAAATTTGTAAAATTTAAAAGGGTTCATAAAATAATATTGGCGACTTTGAAACTCTATAGATTTGAATAATCCAATTCAGCAAATTTGAATAATTTGAATTTGTAATCATTTCTAGCAAGGCTGCCATTTTTTTATCGGATAATTTTGAGAAATTTGAATGTTAATCCAAAGAATTTTGGACACATTAATCAAAAAATATTTAATTTTCAATGCATTAATTTTAAAGCATATTCCGAAATAGTAGATTTTTTCTCAAATATGAATTTACAAAGTTTCTGTAGACTAAAGAGTTCAAATTGTGAAATTCTTGGAAGATGGAAACAGTACGATTTCCAATTGGAATCATATACAACTTTAATTTTTTTTTAAGTCGTTCAATCTTACATTATTTCGTATGATACCAAAAAACATTTAAGTGGTTGGATAGAGTTTCCAACTCAAACTCAAAAAACCATTCACTTTCGTTTCCTGGTTCTTTCCTGGTCCAGTAACTATTCTGAAAAGAAGACAAGTTCTTTTAATTCCATATTTTTTCACTCACAGCATCAATTTCATTAAGAGCCTTCCACCTTTCCTGCGGAGCTTTAACGTCGGCTGATGTTTGAATAGTTCTTTTCAGCCAACTAGTCCAAACTCGAAGGCCCTGAATATCCTGCTCAATAATATAATCTGATAATGCTTTAGCATAAAGTCTGCCTCTGTCGCTGAGATCAGAATCGCCACCGATTCTGCTATCCAAGTTCATCACGCTCTCGCCGTGCCTCGTGAGATAAATTGTGCGAGGTATAATATGAATATTCATTAAATAATAAACTATTCTACTTTGGATATGGCCCTCGTGTTTGTGTACAAGAACTTTTTCACCGGTGTTGTAGATCTTCATGAAGGAGAGATCGCTCTCCCGAACTTCATCTAAAGGTTGATATTTCTCCTGATAATGATCAATGCGTTGCATAAAATCTGCCAATACCTCTTCCTTGTTCATATTTGCGTAATCTGGACTGCTCACCTTGACCTGAAATCCGAAAATCAACCTATGTAAATAAATTGCTGATTCTGCACCTCTTTGGTTTCACGACAGACACGTCATCCTAATCTTGTCGTTCGTGATAATTTTACTGCGCTTTTGGAACACAGTGGTTTTTCTGGGAATCAATATTTAATATTTCTAATCTGTTTATGTCTCATGATTTTATGAGCTGCATGAATCGTGATTTCTGGCAATTATTAGGGAATAATAATTCATTTGTCAGATAGAAAGATACAGCGTTCATTTCATAAAACTAAATGCGAGATATAAAGGTCCTTAAACAATTTATTTGATGCAAGGTAATTTGATTTATTCTCTCAACTCGTTCTAATCTCAACTGATCTTAAATATTGAAACATCTTGAAGGATTTTATTTGGAAATACACGTTGAATAACAAAAATTATGCAAAGCAAACAGTGCTATGAATAATCTCCAGCCAGAACACATCATAATCGAAGGATTACAAAACATATGTTTTTACCATTTTTTGCAAATCATATAACGCAAGTTTTAATGACAGAGATATAAAGAGTTTTTTTGTTCAGTTGGCATTACTCATAGAAACAATTAAAGAAAGAACTTATTTTCTTTCGATTGCGATCAAGGAATAAATGAAACTAGTGGAATCAAAATGATCTTGGAATCCAAATCCCAAATTTCAATACTTGATTGAAATATATGATAATAGTTCGTTTTTTTCTTTTTTTTTCGCTTCCTTCTTTGAGGATCAAAAAACACATTGGTCTTTTCATGGTTTGAATATTCCAAACATACTATATTATTTCCAAATGATCAAGTTTTCCTTTTCGAAGTTGAATTCTTTTAAAAGCTGGATCCTATTAGTTGAAATTTTTCTAACTTGAAATCCAAATCTTTTAGAATTTTATCATTTGATTGTCATTAACATTAGAAAAAATTACTTTATATTGCTACCAAATGTGTCCTATTCAGCTTGGATTCTTTGAAACGTAAAAGTCTTACAAGAGTTGTGCTGGTTCAAAAATTGAAATGATGCTTTTCGATTGATGAACATAACTTTAAAAAGCAAAATCTAACAAGTGGAATGTAGAAAAAATGGCTTGATCTGAAATTTCCTATACTTGACATTGGTGATTAGTGATTTTCTTTCCCTTTGGAAAAACCGTAGTTTTCATTAAATTTTCATCATTGACAATTAAAAGTTGTCTGGAAAAAAGCTATCTCGATGAACGTTTATTTATTTATTCATTAATATTCGATAAAAGCAAGCCCACCTTAGAACCAATGGTAGCTATATATTATGTACATTGCACAGTACCTTGTTAATATAAACCAAGTTCATCAACAATTTGTTTCACTAAAAAAAAACTGTCTTAATAAGAAAGCTTCCAAAAGGACTGTAGATAATAATTACAAGGAAAAAAAGCTTTCAATTATGAAGACTGAATCAAAATTATTTTTTTCTGAAGTAAAATTTGAAGTATCAATCAATCAATGTTATTAAATTACCTCGTTGAAAAATTGAATGCCTTGGGCATATATTCGTTTCAATTTGTATTTAAATTAAGACTAAGATTGTCTTTCAAATCTCAATGATACACATTTCTTACTTACAGATTGAAGACAACTAAAAATACCACCTTTTACGAAGTATTTGACTTACAGACTCGTTTCTGTAGAATCTAAAATAAGCTAAAAATGAATGATTTTCAAGTTTTCAAAGAGGAAAAATATTCCCTACCTCCATGATATTTTGCTCGACGATTTCGGGATCGTTGCAAACCGACTCGACGAAAAACAATTTGAAGCCCATCTTCTGAACGACGAATTCACGAATTAAATCTCTCCTCTCAACTGTCGAGTTGGTTGCATCGAAAACTGCAACCTCGCCATCTCCGGACTCCAACCACTGGCAAACGTCATTCAGGGCGTCCCGAGCACACTGGGTCCTGATCGCCATGGCTTTGATATTATCGGGTCGGAAAAAATCGTGACATTGATAAGCTGTTGTCGCATGTCTTCTATATTCGCCCAAATTAAAGACTTTCGTATTAATTCCGATCCAATTCAAGTACCTGCAAAGCTTCTTCGAAATGTAGGTCTTCCCTCTCGCTGGCAATCCTACCATAGCAATCACATGAGGCTTGTTTACAAAGTTGGCTCGTTCCCCTAAAAGAAGTTTTTTTTTTATTTCAATGTAGAGAAAAAAACACGTCAGGAATATCAGAATCTGCCGTTCGATTCAAATAAAGTTTAGTAAAATCATAGCGCTGCATAGTAGACATCTGGGACTCCAAGGATTTTGGAAAATTTTCAAAATTATGGGAGTTACGCCATATTTATTTTGGGGTTACACTTTTTTGCAGCATCATCGACATTTCTAAAATCAATAAATGGATATTTGTTGAACTTGCAGGTATGAAAGATGGAATTGCAGGAACATTTTAAGAATTACTATAGGATATTGAATTATTATTATACTGCTATATAGAAGAGACATTTCTAGGCATAACATAATGTCACTCCTATCACGGGCCACATCATTATATTGAGGATGAGTAAGAAAACAAATTATTTCTTTTCAAGTTTAAATGTACACACTAGAGATTTTTTACACAATTTGTTCATAAATGGCAGCGCAGCGCAAGCTTTTAATACTAAAATGACCATATCTCGCGAACCAGAAGAATCTCCATGATTTTTGTGTTCAAACTAAAGGCGAACCCGTAAGGAATTTAGTTATTCACTTTAAAATGAAATTGAAATACAAACCAAAAAATTTATTGACGCGTAACTCACATTATTTTGACATTTTTCAGGCCTAAAATATATCTTATACAGCACTACGATTCCCCCAAGTTTCATGACAATCGAACGAGTACTTACAGATTCCGATATTCCTGACGTGTACTTACCATGTAGTCGAATTGATTCAGAATAGGGTGATTGTAAACGATTTGAAACCTCATTATATTTTTTGTTCTTATTTGCCACACGCGGATATATATTTCTCCTTTAAATGAACACTTGAAACAATTTACTTCTAAATAAAATAATGAAGAATCGAATTCAAGATTGAACTCACGCATGAAAGTGAAGATTTTAGGTTCTTTCGCCTGAAACGGCATGGCTAAAACTAAAGCTTCGAAATGAGTGTTACCTATATAGATGGTAATTTTATGATAAAAGTCTAGCGTGTACAATCTTGCCCCACTCGACATTCAGAAACGTGATTGATACGACAGCATCATGTGACAAAATGATATACACTGGGTAAATGAAGAATTAATATTTTTGAGAAACTAATTTAATATAGAGAAATTTCATAAGTTTTATAAATTGTAGCCGGATAAATTTCTAGAATCCACATTCAAATCTTACCCCAAGTTTTAATTATCAGTGTATCCAATTTTTCAGATGGATCTTTCGAAAATTGATCGATGCAAACCATTTTGCATGATGAAGCAACTGAATTCCCGATAAATTCTAGTTTAAAATGAATTAAGTCTTATTTCTAGATCATTTGTTCCGGTGACACTCATTGTCTGTGAATGAAATATAACTCTTGTTTGATTCAAAATATCTCCTTGAGTTACAACAATGAAAAGAGGATCGAGTTACACTGATTTCTATAGCATTGCAGGCTGATAAAAACCCTTATCCCACAAATTACGTCTCGCTATTAATTTTGCTTTTTCTTTTCGCATTCTACTAATGTCAAACTCTGTAATATTCGTCCAAACAAAAGAAGAATTCCAACGCATATTTTATTGTCCCTGACGTAAGTGCATAAAATCTTCAACTACCTGCCTTTTTAAACCTGTTCATTTGCTGAAAACGTGATATCCACATGATTCCTTGGTGCCTACTATCTATATACCTATTCTGGGACCTTCAGAATATTTACTAATACGAAATCTTCGAAATATATCTTGTTCTACCACAAATTTAAAAGTATTGAATTCAGATACGGAGAAGGAAAATTTATCTTCATAATAAATTTCAGATCCTGGAAAAGGATCTTATACTAATGTTTTGCTTGTTTCCACAAAATATGTTCACATCTTGGACTGAACTTTTTTATGAAACAGATAAAAGTGAATCTTTTTTTTTTATAATTTTTTAAGTATGCTTGAAGAAGGTGAATATCTCTCTGCGTGAAAGTTCTTGACTCTAGGTGTTTGTCAAAGAATTAACCCTTCAGTGGTCCAAGCAAGTAGCTTGAACGTTCTCAGAACGTGAAATTTGAAAGTCACATTTTCATTATAATTTATGATATTTAGGTACCTACAACCCATAGACTAAATACTGACTAACAGTAAATTTGCATTGGACTGGCTCTGTCTGGAAATAATTTACGACTTGCAAATACAATTTCTGAAGTTCTAACTAATGATTCCTCCGAATGATTGTACTAAATTGTAAATCTCCGTCTGCTCCATTCACTGCATCCATTAGAGAAGAACCGAACTTGAAAATTCTAAAATACTCTGAAACAACTAGTTTTATCTCAGAAAATATATTTCTGCTTCAATTATTATCCTCCTCTGTCAATTCGAAATATCTTTTGAATATTTCGATGCATAATTCTGGCTTCTTTTAATAGAGATATATGTACATACCTAAAACTTTTTCATTTAGGTTGCCTTTCAAGAAATAATAAAATGAATAGAATGCAAAAATGCTTTCAATCTTTCATGATTCTGCGTTGTAGAAGGAAAGAACTTAAAATGTAACGAGTACATTCGAAACAACTTAGATACATTTTTCGTCAAGGTTATTTTTTTTCATCATGAAATGCTACAGCGGTCGCAGAATCAATTTTGCTGAAAGAGTTTATTTCACGAGCATTTCAGAATATCTGTTTTTACCATTTATTTCTTTTTTCGTTTAGTCTACTTCAGATGGGCTATCAATAAATATTTCTAAAATGTTCTCTATTTCATTAAATTATGCAACAATTGAATAATTTTCAATTGCAGAATAAATCTTTGATATATTTTATGATTGGAAGAGAAATAAAGATTAGAATTTGTTCTAATATACTAAAATTAATTCTAAATTAATTCACAATTCGAATATTGGGTTCATTGTAAAAATTCCAACAATGAGAATGATGTGTGAAAAGTTTGGTATTTTGGCAACTCAACTCTAGAGACAATGATTGAAAAACTATAATCGATATGAAATAAAAAAAGAAAATTGTGTTTCCCAAAATCAATGAATCTGGCACCAAATATCTCAAAATACACGGTACCTATAGATTACATTCATGCATTGTTCACTTTGTATGCGCGCATATTTTTTCATTTCGCGTTTCATGTGGCGCCAATCCTTGCATCAGTCGCTTTTATATATTTATATATCAACAATTAAATAAATTTTCCAAATCTATTTGGAATTCATGACATTTGAGCCCTACTATAAACAAAAATGTGAACAAATTCAATCTAGATCAAATGATTTGCTAAAATATTCAAATATCCGCAATTCAAGTACCATGGGATTCCCTAATTTAAAAAAATTATTATAATAAGGTTTTCTTTATTATAATGAAGAAAGTGAGGTTAAGGGAGGTCAGTAAAGTTACCGTTCTTGACAGATCTAAATAAATATAGTATAATAACTAAAAAATTTACTAAAAAAACTAATAAGTTTGTTGATATTGAACGTTATTGAATTTCTGTAATATCAGAGAAGTGCTGTACCCAATTTTTTATTGTCGTTTTTACGACACTACAAAATCAGTCGAAATTGGCAAAGAACACTTTTCAAAAATATGTGTTGTGAATCTATATGCTCTGATATTTTTTCATATAATATGAAAACCGAAAAGAGATCATCTGCGATTTACCCGATCTGATCCCAATCTCTTGAATCGCGATGATTTGGAGGTTAATAATAAAAATTTCAAGAAGTTACGATTTGTTTAAATAATAATGCGTGCCAATTATGACAAACTGTATGTATATGAAATACTGACACATACAACACACGTG
>WSXT02113946.1:0-11120 GCA_011762715.2 Neuroterus valhalla
TATATATAAATGACTCGTAGCTTTCATTTTCCTGTTTCACAATGCTACATAACTGGTACATCTTTTTTTGCATGGGACGATTACATATCGATACGGTAAAAATGTTACGCAACATTGTTACAATTTAGTTACAGAACGAGTTCGTCACCAGACAGTAAAAATCGTTATGTAATCGAATATAACAATGTGACCGTCTTGTTACGGAGCAGTTACATAACGTGTTTGCTGGGAACCATTTGAGTTTATAGTATTAGTATAATCCTAAACTAGATCTGAGTCTTTATGCAACAGATTTATATTTATATTATCACATATTACCACTTTTCCCCTTATTGATTCTAATGAGTCATCTAATTTTTTTTTGGAATAGTTCAAAACTGGCCGATGGTTGTCTATAGATTGCACCTATTCATAGATTTTTCTCACTTTCTTGATCATTGCTATATTAAACCACTGCTTGAATTTAATATATTTTGCTCATAGTATTCAAATTTAATACTTTTTTTGGTATAAGTTGCTCTTGTTTCTCTGTAATCATGTACTGCCTCAGAGTTTTCTAACTTGTAAAACCTAGTTTAATTTTTGTACAACCAAGTAGCAGTGAGAATGACTATATGTATATCAGTATCTCTTTTTCTAATATTAGTCTAAGTTATTCTATCTCTATTCTTCATGAAGAAAATTGAAGTGTATTTTTCAAAGATGATCTATTGTAAGTAGAAAACGTGTTATTGTGTGTACTTATCTATCGCCTTAAATGGTTTCAAAAGTTATCTTATTTGTTATTTCTTTGCTCCTTTCTTTTTATTAATTGCGAACTTCCTAACTTTTCCTGTAAGGTTTTACCAAATTTACTCAACTCAGACCAGCTCATTTTGCTTTAGCAGGAAGCAGTGGCATTCATACAGTTTGTGTTTGTACTTACCGTGGAAATGATGCTGAACGAAATTAACATTAGGAGTTTAACAAAAAACACTGAGATGAGCTCGAATGAATATCAAGACTGCATAACTGAAGTCAAGTGCCCTGAACTAACGACTTTATGTTATATAGGGGGATCCTTACCAAGATCAGCAATTGCAGTTAAAGAAATTTTCAGCTGCAACAGAGTGCGATTTTTTCCCAAAAAAAAGAAGAAACAAAATCAAAAGACAACGAGAAGACCCAAAAAGCCATCTGTCAAAGTAACAGGGAAAGTTAGGAAGTTCGAAATTAAAAAGAAAAAAGGAGCAAAGAAATAAGAAATAAGATAACTTGTAAAACCATTTCCGGCAATAGATAAATACACACAATAACAATTTTCTTACTCACAATAGATCATCTTTGAAAACTACACTTTGACTTACTTCATCAGTATTACATCCCTTTAGTGACTGTAATGCAGGCATTCAAATACTATAATTACAGTTTCAACCCTGTTAAATGCAGAGAGCATGTCTATAAACAACGAATAATCATAATTGATACGATAAATTAGTCCGAAGAAATTCCGCCGAGCGAGCGTCCCAGCGGTCTCGAGTGCCGTCCATGCGCCGCATTACTCTTTATTCAATTTCTCGAAAACAAAAAAAAAAAAACGAAATTTTGTGCTTCAAGGTTTAGAAGAAAAAGACCCTGCTCTTTATTTTGAGCCAAAACGAAAAAAAAATGATCGAAATAAAAAAAAAAGTCAAAAATATTTTTGATTTGGAAAAAGGGGTTAATTCAATGTTTGGAAAAGTAGTTATAACTATCCGATAGATCATAAAAAATCTATCAAAAACATACAGGACCAAATTTTTTTCATCCCATACGAAAGTAGTTTAGTACATTTGAAATAGGGACTACCAGCACAAAATCCGAAAATTCACCCTCCCGCACCCCTGCCAATTTTTGTCCATTCAAAAAAAAATTTCCCATAAAGTACCACCTGGTAGGACTACACTTTGCCCAAGTTTGACTTCGATCAGAGAAAGTCATTTTTCAAGGTGGGAACACTTGAGGAATAATGCCTCATATATATATATATATATATATGTATATTGTAACGTGGAATTTTGCCACTTATGCAATAGTATCTACTTCCCTATCATTAAGTCAATCGAAGTCAGTAAAATCACAAACTTCCCTTGGAACGTGAACTAAAAGTCAACACTTTGTTAATTGCCTGCGAGCAACTGGGATTGATTGGGAAACAAACTATGTTTAGGCAAAACCAATCAATCGGGTCGAGTCATATAATTTAATGTTAGAATTCGGTAAACTAATTAAAATAGAGTCACGAATAAACATAAGAAAGCAATATTCGTTTTACACATTTCCTAGTATCTGTCATACTACAATAGATCCAAAACATCAACAAACGTAAATTTGAAGGTTAGGGTGTACGTCAACTGCTCAGCAATAGAGTCCGGATCGTCCGACCAGGGATCCGAAAGCACGTGCTCGTAGTCATCGCATTTAATAATTACACTTTCTTTCATATTCGTTTTGTTATATTATGTCGCACTAGTTATCTGGTTCATAACTGAAAACTGTCACGAGTGACAGTAGACCGGTCAGGCAGTCGAGTATGAGGGAGGTTTCTACAGACGACACGAAGCGACCACATCACCATGGCAACCAAGGGGAGAGCTCTGATTGATCCATGGATGAGAGTCCCGTGGAGTCAAGAACAGTCAGGGACGAAGACTCTAGTATGAACGCGGCCATACCGTTTGCCAGGGAGACGGCCACCGATCACGTTGCCGTTCAGGTCGATTGGCACATCACCCGGCGTCTCCACGGGCAAGTGGATAACTGCGTCCTACCGAATAGTACGTTAAGCTTGACACTTGAGTGACCTAGAATCGGTCATCTACGCATGACAACCAATTCTCTATAGTCCGTGAAGCTGAACGTCTTCTTCTTCACGGATACTCTTAGATCGACCGTCCAAGGGAATTGCTGTGGAAAAACTTGTAGATCCGTCGTTCTAACGATAACCGACACGATTTCATTGAAGAATGATTAAAATAGCATGCCTGTGGGCAGAGGAAATATGAGAGGGCGCAGATGATCTCAGATGAGCCCTCAATGGATAACCTCCTCACTCGTCTTTGAACAATATCTTGAACAATGTCTTGTCGTGATTCTGTCGTGTAATGGCAATTTCGTGAGTGGGCTATTAAAGCCATATAACCGTCAGAAGCGGCTGACCAGTGATTACTCGCGTCGGTTTTAACTTTATCTATTCTGGTCTGTCTCGAGTCGGGGTATATTTGTGAGTAGATTCAGAAATGAAATACAAGCGGGGAAAGTCCACCACACGGTTTGTGAAAATGGCCGGCGTTCGATAGGTGGACTTGCTGCCTGTACGGGAATCATACGTGACTGCGACGGCAGTGTTTGACCGTCTACATTTGTCCTAAAATTCGCAACGTAATCGTCTTTCACATTTTTATTTTTTATGATTAATTCTCTCGGTCGTGTCGATAGGTGAAATTGATCGGTTGATAAAACGCAAGCGGGGAATTCCACCACGCGGTCTATAAAAATGTCCGGCGTTCGATAGGTGGGCTTGCCGCCTGCGTGGTAAATCATGCACGACTGCGACGGCAGTGTTTGACCGTCTGACCTTATTTTTTAATCCACTAGTGCCCGTATAATTTTTGAAATGCTTACTCGTAATGATTAGGTCCCTCGGGGGTTTCGATGAATTACATTTATCGGGTGAATAAGTGCTAGCGTGGAACTCCACCACGCGGTCATCGAAAATGGCCGACGTTCGATGAATGGAATTGCTGCTCGTACCGTTCTATTATTTCGGTTGAGGACTAAGACCTCAAGTCCAAATCGGGTGTTAATAATCCGGTGATTTCTGTTATAATTATATAAATATGTCGAACCACACTATACATAATGAATGGAGGTGTCTGTTTATTTGATAAATTTTACCGCATGACGTCACGCCTTACCACTCCCCTCCCCGGTCTTTGGGTCATTTAACTTTAGCAGGGATTTGAAAATCCGGGGGTAAGATTTTGCTAGTTTTTCTTTTCCTTGTTTATGAAAATACTTAGACTAGCTGGCGCTTAAGTATAGGAATAATTGGCTAATTTGAGAATGACAGGTTATAAATGGCACCCAACGTATAGGGCATGAGTGAGGTCATGAGGGTCAGAATATAGTTCGATTTTCGCGGTTTTAAGTGAGAACGTGGATTTGATTGAAGTTTAATTAAAGAAACTTATTCCGAATTGTCACTTCGCTGAATCTTAAAAATTTGGGAAAAAGTCGGACTGTGAATCGATTGACATAAGATTTAAATGAGAATTTGGATGAGATTAAAATGGAATCGAATAAATAAATCCGAATTGTCATTTAAGGTTTGAGAAATTGAAAATAACTCGACTTTTACTATATGTTTGTGGGATCTCTTAGTACGAGTTCCATGAATTCAAATGAGAATTCGGATTTAATTGAATCCGAATGGTCACTTTCGCTGAGGTTTGAGAATTTTAGAAAATAATTCAAACCATGGCTCGGATAAAAAAAATGACTCGGATAAATGAAATCTAATGAATAAATCCGGACTGTCATGGTGGACACTTAAGGAATTTCGTAAACTCATTCGAATTTCGCAAAATAACCACAAGAATTGGTGGGGATTTCAGTATGGATCCCATGGAATTCAAATGAGAATTCGGATTAAGATTAATTCTGAGTGAACAAAATAAATTTGAATCGTCATTTCAGATCGATAAATTGACGGTAATTCGACCATGAAGTTCTCGAATATCACTAAGAATCCTAGGAAGCTCAGAATGCATCCTACATAATTACTATAACAAGTTAGGCTGAACCTTGCATTCATCACTCGATAAAATCACTCGAAATTGATTCCCTTTTTTTTGTGAATTTCGAATAAAATTGATAGACCTGGACATGATAATCTACCAGGAAAATGATTCTGGAAATTAAAATAGGAGGTAGATTGGTTCAGGCAACAGTCGATTCAGGCTCACTCCGTCACTTCATCAGTCGACACATTCTAGCCATATCTAGTTTCCCCGTTCAATTACAACCTCCAGGTATCAGTTATCTCAACGGCTTGGAAGAGGATTCGGTATCCATCTTGGGTAAATGTCAGCCACCGGTTAAGACTAACGAGGTTACACGCGAATTGAAATTTTTAGTTATTCCCAAAACCAGAATGATCTGTCTGTTAGGGATGGGCTTTCTACAGAAGTTCGAGGTCAAGTTCGGTCGTAATTGAGCAGTATCGAGAGTGCTGTACCAGTTGCTGGTATTGTGGCCAAGCAGACAGCCGATTCTTTTTGATGTTTCAGGAGTCGGGTGTACTGTGAGACAATACAACGTATCACTGATAGATCAATCCAAAAATAATTATTTCAGTAGTAGTCGAATGGTTTACGCGAATTCGTGTCAATTCTGGGCGGCCTTTGAAGGTGATCGGACCCCAAATTTATTATATCTGAGACTCGCGGCTCTACATAAGCAGAACATATTCTCAATCAATTTATTAAGAAAATAAGCATCATGGAGGGGAGGTACCCAAATCCCCTCGAGCTGGAGCAGCTCTGGGAGGAGGGGATAAGGGCGTTTCTACGGGAACATGATTTCAACGCGCACGGGTCGTTCGAGGTAGTACATGACCGTGCCGTTAGGGCTGTTAAGAGGTCAGAGGGAGACAATGCGGTAGAATGGTCAACCATGGAGGACTAGGAGACTCATCTGGGAGCTGATGTCTCAGCGTCAGATGTAGAAAGTTTAGTAGCTCAGATTATTGATACGTGCGGATTGGGTGGGTCACGGCCAGAGGACTCTAGTAAGTCGGAATGGTATTGTTGCTAGGAGCAACAAGGGACTCAACTCAAGCTCTTAATGGAGCATCGATCGAACGGAGCTCAATCAGCACCTGCGTGGCTCACAGGTGGTCACTATCCGACTGGTCAACAGTCCGGTTATAATTTCAATTCTACCTTGGGTGGTCCGTCCAATGGACACACGCTACCCAACGGAAACTCGCCCCTGTTATCGGGAAGAAACTTTGATCATTTTCAAGGGTAGGAGAAGGTGGTGGAAGAAAACCGTGGAATTTCCCCAACATCTTTGAACATAAACGGTCAGAGGAAACCGCTCGATTCCCTAGTTCAAAAGTGGAGAATAGTCTTCTCGGGTGGCAGCGAGATGAGTGTGGAAAACTTCTTGGCTCGGGTCGAGGAGGGCTGAACAGTTTCCGGGTTGAGCGAAGAGGAGACGCTCATAGCGATTTCCTTTATCCTTGACGGGTTGGCCTTGCAGTGGTTCAGTCAAAACAACAATAGTTGGCCCTCACGGAACCATTTTAGGACATCATTGATGGCAATGTATGGTGACACGAACTATTAATGGAAGTTGGGGGAACAGGTGGCAGCTAGAGTCCATGGTACCGATGAAAGAACCGTGGACTATCTGGTGTGCCTTCAGGGCTTATTTCGAAATTTTCAACGGCCTGTCACCCTACAGGAACAGATGGTTCAAACTTATCGTAACATGAGATCTGACCTGTGAAGGTCAATTCGTCGCTTTGAATTTAATGATTATAATGGACTAATGATGCTAGCTAAAGAAGTCGAGCGAACCAGCAGGAACTCCTCCGGGAAGGACCAGTTCGTCAACCGAGGGTTCCGATGCCTCCATTGAATAATTGGCTACCCTGTTAGTGGAGTTAATGAAGAAAATGGATAATGGTCGGTCATTTTGTGATGAACCCAGGACTGATTCGTCGGAAGGCCATAACCTCCGTAAAAACGGCCAGGATAGGGAGCAGTCGAAGCCAAATAATGATAATCGGGCTCTAAACTCGCATGGATCATCCGGGAGTGACACCATGAAATCGTGGGTCACTCCCAAAGAGCAACCGCCGTGTATCAATTGCGGCAAGAACAGCCACATGTGGCACGATTGCCCTACCGCATGGGTAAAATTCTGCCATGATTGTGGCAAGCGAGATCGGGTTAAGCAGCGATGTGACTCCGATTATTGTCAGGGTAACCGGAAGGGGAGAGCAGGCTTCGGGTCGAGGCTGCTCCTTTTTCTCCCGAAAAGACCCATCAAGTAATCGGAATATCAACCTCAACCACACTTATCGAACCTAATCAAATCGGAATCACGGGCAAACACGGGATATCATATATTGATGAACCCGTGGACTCAATTCAAAATTTCCACCCTCAATTTCCCTGTATACAGTGAATGAAAGTTTAATGAAAGTTTGATTCGTTCCGTTGAAGCAGTCAGCTTTCACGGAACGAATCAAACTTTCATTCAACCTTAGGGCTTTCGGATAACTTCGATAGTCAAAATAATAAACCACTACCTCGCTCAAGATCCGAACCGCCCCTGAGATCTGGATCCAGTAGATTGGACGACAGAATTACGGTGGGGTGCGAGAATAACTCGAGAGATGCGGCTGAATTGTTGTACGGAACCGGTACCTCGTCGCGTCCCTATATTAAAATAGAATTGGGACGCGCACCTAAACGAGTTCAGGTTTGCGTATAGTAGATCGCTCAACAGCAGGAATCGGGTGACACCCGCATTCCTCAATATGGGAATAGAACCATGTCCGCCGGAAACCTTTCGCAGTCTGGTGGAGGGGAAGGCCCAGTTGTCGGCGCCCGACCTGTCGGTCTGGACAACTCGAATGTCACGGATTTCTCACTTGAGGGAACACATCAAATCTCAGTAAATATAAAATATTTGCTCGTTCAATTATTTGAACTATCCGAAAATCTTTTCTTTATTCTAGTCAGATAAGAATAGATATTAAGTAATTCGCTCTGACCAAGAGATTTCATAGATATTCTGATAATACGCTCGAACACTCATAATAATAGATACCCTGGTTTAACGATTGCTGACGGTTGTGTCAGTATCTGTTTCAATCGCGAGTGAGAGGGGGAGGAGGCCTCACCTTAGTCGAACCGTCAGTTCGAATCTTGTCCGGGGGGAGCAGTTGTAACGTGGCATTTTGCCACTTATACGATAGAATCTACTTTCTTCCCATTAAGTCAATTAAAGTCAGTAAAATAACAAACTTCCCTTGGAACGTGAAATAAAATTCAACACTTTGTTAGTTGCCTGCGAGCAACTGGGATTGATTGGGAAACGAACTATGTTCAAGCAAAAGCAATCAATTGGGTCGAGTCATATAATTTAATGCTAGAATTCGTTAAACTAATTAAAATCAAGTCACGAATAAACATAAGAAAGCTATATTTGTTTTACACATTACCTTGTATATGACATACTACAATAGATCCAAAACATCAACAAACGTAAATTTGGAGTTTAGGGTGTACGTCAACCACTCAGCAGAGTCCGAATCGTCCGACCAGGGATCCGAAAGCACGTTCTCTTTTATTTTCGTTTTGTTATATTATGTCGCACTAGTTATCTGGTTCATAACTCAAAACTGTCACGAGTGACAGTAGACCGGTCAGGCAGTCGAGTATGAGGGAGGATTCTACAGACGACACGAAGCGACCACATCACCATGGCAACAAAGGGGAGAGCTCTGATTTATCCATGGATGAGAGTCCCGTGGAGTCAAGACCAGTCAGAGACGAAGACTCCAGTATTAACGCCAAGGTAGCCAGGGAGACGGCCACAGATCACGTTGCCGGTCGGGTCGATTGGCACATCACTCGGCGTCGCCCCGGGCAACGGAGTTACCGCATCTTACCGAATAGTGCGTTAAGCTTGAATCTTGAGCGAACCAGAATCGGTCATCTGCGCATGACAACCCATTCTCTATAGTCTGTGAAGCTAAACGCCTTCTTCTTCACGGGCACTCTTAGATCGGCCGTCCAAGGGATTGTTGAGAAGACATAAGAGTGGAAGATTCGTCGTTTCAATGTTCCAAGAGACGCTTTTAAAAAGCTATCGATTAAAAAATGCCATTGGGCAGATGAAACATGAGAGGGCAAAGCATAATCACAAATGAGCCCTCAATTACTAACCTTCTTGCTCGCCTTTGAACGTTGATTCTGTGATTCGTGATTCTGTCGTGTAATGACATTTTCTTGAGTGGGCTTTTGAAGCAAAATAACCGTCAGCATTGTCTGATCAGTGTTTACCCGGTTCGGTTTTTATTTTAATTTTATGTGGTGTCTGGAGTAGAGAGGTAATTGTGAGTAGCTTCAGTGATGAAATACGAGCGGGAAAGTCCAGCACGCGGTCTGTCAAAATGGCCGGCGTTCGATAGGTGGACTTGCCGCCTGTACGGTGAATCACGCGTGACTGCTACGGCAGTTTTTGACCGTCTGTATTTATTCTAAATTTCACAATTAATCGCTTGATTCTTTACATATTAATGTGTAATAATTAGGTCTTTCGAGGTGAAGAAAGGTGCCGATTGTAGAGTGATAAAATGCAAGCGGCCTAATGAATTGAGATGTTTGTTTATTTATTAAATTTCACCGCATGACGTCACGCCTTACCACTCCCCTCTCCGGTCTTTGGGTCATTCAACTTTAGCAGGGATTCGAAATTCAGGGGTTAAAGATTTTGCTAGTTTTTCTTTTCCTTGTTTATAAAAATACTAAGTCTATCTGGCGACCAACTATAGGGATAATTGGGTAACCTGAGAATGACAGGTTATAATACACACACACACACACACGCGCGCGCGCGCGCGCGCACGCACGCACAGGGTGTCCCAAAACGTACATGCATGAATTAACATGCTAATAGAACGGAATACAATTAATAAAATTGACTCATCAACCGTGGGTCTACGATAATTAGATTAGGCGCAAATTAACAACAAAGCTCAGCGAATCAGAACTCAAGAAACCGTTTCGTTCGACCCCTTTGGCAAAAAGTAGTAGAAAAGGAGGAGCCAAGGAAACACATTTTGACAATGATAAAAAAAAAGTAACAATATCCATGGTTTTCCTAACAAGTGTTCGTCCACAGAGCTCGGCCTACGGAAATAATAAAGCAATTGAAGGGATTATCTCCAAATGCCAGCTTTGGGTTGGAACGAAGCACCACGTGTTTTGGATAATCATAAACTCTATGCTTGCTTCAGCCCAAGTGCAGGCAAAATTCAAATCTGGAAAAGGTGAAGCTGGATATTAAATTTTTTGAAAGCAAGTCAACGGTCATGATCGTTTCCACAAATTATGTTTTCTGCAGCACGAATAGAGACTTGTTTTCTGCATATTTCAAAGGCACAGATGTCTTAAATTCTTTTTAGAAATAGAAATTTTGAACTTACTATTCCACAGCCTTTAGGTGCCGATTGGGAAAAAGTTCGAAGTGTTATAACAGTTACAAATATTCCAAGTCCTACTCACATTATTTTATTAAAAACAAATAGTTCTCAAAAAACAATAGCCTATTTTTATTCATAACGAGTAAAAAATAAAATTATTTTAATAAAATCAAATTTGTTATTTCCCAATGTACAATAGCCTATTTTTATTCGTAACGAGTGCAAAATAAAATTATTTCGAATAAAGAATTGTGATTTTTCACAGTGCAATATCTTATTTTTATTCGTCACGAGTACAAAATAAGTCAAGAAATTACAATTCGTTTTTTATTAAAACAATTTTATCTTGTACTTGTGATGAATAAAAATAGGCTATTGAACATTGAGAAATAACAAATTCGATTTTATTAAAATAATTTCATTTTGTACTCGTGACAAATAAAAATCGGCTATTTTCGAGGCTATTTTACTTTGAGAAATAACTAATTTTGTACTCAAATTAAACGAATTTTACTTGTGACGAATAAAAATGAGCTATAGTACTATGCCAAATCACAGTTTTTATTCATTAAATTAATTTTATTTTCTATGCGTAACGAGTAAAAATAGACTATTGTACTTCGAAAAGTAACAGTTTGTTTTTATTAGAGCAATTTTATTGTGTACTCGTGACGAATAAAAATAGGCTATTGTACATGGAGAAATAACAAATTGGATTTTATTAAAATAATTTTATCTTGTACTCGTGACAAATAAAAATCGGCTATTTTATTTGAGAAATAACGAATTTTGTACTAATGACGAATAAAAATGAGCTATTGTACTATGCGAAATCACAGTTTTTATTTATTAAAATAATTTTATTTTCTATTCG
>WSXT02113957.1:0-25299 GCA_011762715.2 Neuroterus valhalla
TCTTACAAGCATACCAATTTCGTCGAAATTGGCTTGTAGGGGGTTGTGAAAAGTGAATCTTGTACTCTCCGTAGCTTGGTTGGTTAGAGCATCGGACCGGAAATCTGTAGGACCTGGGTTCGGGTCCCAGCGGAGATAGAGAGTCATTTTTTCACAACGTTCAGGAAAACAATATTTGAATATTTAATTATTCAAATATTGATGAGACCAGTAGACAGAAAAAATTAACATCCTTATATTATTTTGAAAAGAATAGTTCAATTTTTATCGTATAGCTAGAATGTCTAAAAAATTGACAAATTTTCCACAAATCACATTAATTTTAAACACAGTTTCCGAATTTTGATGTCAGAGCATAAAAGATGAATTTTTAATAAGACACATGAACTCTCGAAAAAGAAGATTATATTTGAAGAATGGTTGAGTTTGTAAAAAAATAAGTAAATTTGGTTGAAAAGTTAAATTTTCACTAAATAGCTGGAATGTCTATGAAATTGACGAATTTTTTACAAAAGAAAATTGTTTTAAACAGAATCGCTGAATTCCGAAGTCAACAAATTTTCAACCAAACAGTTAAATCCTCAAGCGAAAATCGATTTTCCAAAACCGTGGTTGATTTGCTATCAAATAGTTCAAAATTAGGGAAAAAAGTTTGATGTTCAAACGAAGAGTAAGAAGTTTTGCCAAAATAGTGTGACTTTCAATCAGAAATATAAAATCTCAACGCAAAAATTCATTTTCAACTAAAGAGTATGAAATATTTACTATGAAAGATGAATTTTCGAAAGGACACAATTGAATTTCCAATCCAACTTCGAATAATAGTTGATTTCACAACAAAGGTAGAAAACATCGGGGAAAAAACAATATTTTTAACAAACAGCTAAAGTGTCCACAAAATTGACGATTTTCGAACAAAATACATCAATTTAGAATGAAACTGTTGAATTCTGCAGTCGAAAACACGGATTATCAACAGAACAGTGAATCCTCAACCGAAAAGTGATTTTCCAAAACAGAGTTTGATTTGCTAGCAGAAAGTTTAATATTGAGTTCTTGTGGAGGGGCAGATGCGAGCATTTCCGTCAGAATGTGGCTTCTTTTCAAACAATAACAGCCCAAAAATCAGAATTGTTGCCCATAACAGTCCAAAAGTAGTCATGAGGAATCCCAAAATTCAGAAATAAAGAAAATGTTTATCTTTCATCGTAAAGGTGCCAGCGGATCGGAATTAATTCCACAACCAAAAAGAAACATTTTTCGGAAGATGAGTTTCTAACTCGTGATGTTGGATTTCTAAGAAAAAGTTTATTTTTATCATGAGATTTTCACGCTATTGGATAAAAAAATGTGTCCCCTGGAGGTTTACGTTTTCCTCGTACCCCTCCACTATTCCTTTGCACACCCTACCAGTACCTTAGTGGTTGAGCGGACCCAAAGCTTAAGGTGGGTGCCGAACCACCAATGCATTACGACTCTCCAGAGATGAACATTTGCTTGCGGGAATCGAATCCGCAACCAGCCGGAGTGGGTCCAAAGCTCATGCTTCAGCCCTCACGACCAACCGACCACTGCTGGAACATTTTAATATATTATAGTAAATTTATAGACTTGAAGGTCAGCCTGCGTAATAAGACTGACTCAAAAGTAGTTGGAACAAATATGGTTTGGATACTTATTCAAGCAGGAATGAAGATTTACTCATTTGAGTTAACTTTAAGTGGTGAACAATAGGTATTCCAGGCTTAAATAATTGGTGGTCATGGAAAAGACTAACTTTTTTCTAGTTTTGATTGTTTCCTTATTAAAGGGGAGAGGACAAGGGGAATTTTTTTTCATGAACACTGGTCACGAGACGCGCTGTACTTATGCTCGATGGGAGTGCGTTCCTCACACGTGAGTTAGTGGAACCGGATTGATCCGCATCCGCCACTAGCGACAACTTTACCATCAAAAATCCCATAATCGACGGTGCTGGCGCATAGTTGTTCCAAATATCTAAAAAGCGGTCAAAAGTCGGAAAAAATAATTTTTTTAAAATGCTTTTCTAGAGTTTGCATTCACTTATTATTATTTTTAGACCTCGGAAAAGCGGCAACGAGAGTCTGAATCTTTGTATAATGTTCTTTGTCTCCCTCTAAAGTTGCGCTTCCTAGACCCAAAATTTTACGCTCTCTGAATGTTAATAAATTTTTTGTTATAGGAGTCGTGTGATTTATGTAAAAGTCAAGCAAATTTCACTTGCAGCGACGGAATCTTTCCATTACAGTTTTTCTAAATGAATGAAACAAACAGAATCTCGAAAAAAAAGATTGTTGATAAAAATAATTATAAACTCTTTATCCTATGATCTTATATTTTCAGCTAGCAGTCGCTGATAAAAATATGTACAAATAATTATGACCGCGATTAACCGCTTCCGTTTTTCTTTCAAAAAGTTGACTAAAGCCCCTTCTAGCACATACCAAAAAATCAGCTGCAACCTTTTGCAACCTTGCCATTGACGTGAATGTTTATTTGGTAATTTCGGCCCGACACCACAGTGGAAAAAGCACTTTTTTGGGATACAAATTAGCCGACCCCTCAATTTTCAACGGATCAGAGCTTTTTTTTGGAAATGGTCATGAATAATCGTACTTTAACGTAGAGATGCACGTTTTTAAATTTTATTATTTGAAATTTGTTATTTATCTTATAATTGGAAATTGGTTATATTTGCGATATTCACATAGCCTGATTCATCGATATTTCTTCACGAAGGTTCAAAATTAATGAAGTTCCTTTTTTTGAATAAGAATGAAACTTGTAGATGAATATCCTGTATTTTGTCAATTGTTATAAACAAATTGATGGATATAACTGTCAATTGTTGTGATTTCGGTTTTAAAATGTATTACTTACATAGGTTTTGTTATGAAAATGTGAAGGAACACTTAATGATTGCAAAAAAGCACCATATAAACTATAAATAATAGTTTAAACAATTTTTAAAAACAAATTCACTTATTTGGAACATCTGTGCATCAGAAATTTTTATTCTCTGTGAAATTATTTATTTTTATCTAAATAACAAGAATATTACACACTAGAGTTCCATGAAACAACATTTGTCATTGTTATAAACAATTTTTATAAACGAATTCTGTCATTTGGCATATGTGTGTATCAAAAACTTTTCTTTTCGGTGAAATCTTTCATTTTCATCTGGAGAACAAGAATACTCCACATTAGAGTTCCATGACACAACATTTGCCATTGTTCTGAACAATTTTTATAAACAAATTCACTTATTCGGCATTTATATGCATCGAAAATTTGTCTTTTATGCGGAATCACTTCTTTTCATCTAAAGAATAGAATTGGTGCACAATTTACTTTCATCCAAAAACATTTATCATTGTTATAAACAAATCATACAATCAAATTTACTTATTTTAGTGTCACTGCAATTGGCAACATCGATATGAAAACGTATTTTATCCGTGATTCTGTTTGAAAACATTTTTAATACCAGATTCGTAATCAGCGACCTCGAAAACCTCTTTACACCAATTTTGAAAAGAATCAAAACTTTATTTACCCTACTCGTCCACCATATTGGATCCACCATTTTGTTTTTGAAATTTCGGAAACCTGATTCGTAGTCAGGGACCTCGAAAACCCTCTTACACTAATTTTGAAAAGAATCAGAACTTTATTCATCATACTCGTTTACCCTACTGGATCCGCCATTTTAGTTTTGAAATTTTTGACATCGGATTCGTAATCAGCAACCTCGAAAAACCCTAGGTAAGAAAATTTGGCCTATTTTATGAACGTTTTATAGTTTTGGCCACCTTTTAGTCATTTGGAACCACTGTGCGGCGTGTAGTCTCACGCGATTGGCCCGCGCTTGTCATAAGAGCTTCACGAGAGCGAGACAAGACGAGAGTTTACTCAACTCTTGATCTCGATCTCGTGAGAAATCCAAAATCAGACTCTCGTTTCAATCTCGAAGCAAATCATTCTCGTCTCGAATCGAGACTCTGGACAAGAACTTTCCTTTTCAGTATGTTGTTATTATTATTATTATCATTATTATTATTATCATTATTATTGCATGCGGGTCGGGACATCTTAGTACTCTAGCGCTGAGACTATCTTATGTATCCTATTGTGATATAGCCCTAAATTTTATCGTCACTTTTGGGTCCTGTTTCCGCCATCAAGGTGTAAATTTCAGTATGTTATAAACATTATAGTATCGATTCTTAGAATTTCAATTTTGACTGTACATGCAAAAATTGAATCATTTCTATGCAACCGCGATTCTCTGAGAGCATTAACTTGTTTGAGCGGAAGGATGAGAAGTTCACTCTACGTACGAATTTGCAATCCTGATTTCTAGTTTTGTGTAAGTTTCTTTGTGTTAGTTCTTATAACAGTAGCTTACTAATAAATTCATTCTTATTGAATTGCACTTGCATGAATTATTGCGTGATTTGAATTTACTGCCTTGTATTATGTACTACGGCAAAAAAAAGTCTCGAGAACTCTCGTCGAGATCGATATCTCGTCCAATCCAATCCAATCTCGATCTCATATGACAAGTGAGGTAAGAATGCCCAGAGGATGAGAGTCAGAATCTCATATGTTCGGTAAATATTTTTTAAGATAACAAATATGATTGATAACAATAAACGGATTCAAGCGTGTATCAACTTTTATCCAAGTTTTCCATTTATCGAATGTCCCGCAAATAGAGATACTAGATGAAACTTTTATTTACTTCGATATTTTTCGCTTTGAGAGTTTATGACATCAGTTTGTGAGTTTGTATGATCATCTTATCGACTTGAATCGAAGTTTTCTCTTGAGAAAGTAGGAGGTTTAAGTTAGACTTGAGTTCATCCTATACGCTTGCACAATATCGTGGTGATACATACTAAGCAGGGCTCCGTCACAGCTTTGGTTTGACATTTTTATTTCATTGAAATTTGCAACTCGATATTGAATTTATGGAGGCGTAAAAGGGTCGTTCGGAAACAATGTTTACACGCTTTTTTCGGAAAGCAAAGACATAAATCTTACACAAGAAAAAAATTAATTTTCAACAAAACAAAAGTTTCCAACCTGAAATAGATCAGTTTTTGAACGACAATAGAATTCTTGAGTTCACAATAAGAAAAGGTTACACTCAATAAAAAAGATAATGCATAAAAGAAATATTTGGAGTCCCAAGAAAAGATATGAGGTTGTACTCAAAAAGATTTGTTAATCAAGCAGAAAACAAATTGATACAATTGTTGAATGATCAACCGAAAAAGGTAACATTTTACAAGAGAAGAAATTACTTTTTGATCATAAGAATTTTATTAATCACGATGAGCAAAACTTTTACCAACCGTGGAAGATTTTTTTAATCGAGCGGGAGAAAAATTCCAACCAAATTGTTGAATTTTTCCTTCAGAAAATATGGAATTACTATAAAAAAGATTAATTTCCTGCAGAACAGTTGAATTCCTAACCAAAAAATATAGATTTTCAAGGGAAAGACTGATTTTGAATCAAATTGTTCAATCCTCTACCAAAAAGATGAATTTTTCACCAAACAGCTTAATGTTTGAACCGATGATATGAATTTTTCACAAAGAAGGCCCCTTCCAACCAAATGATTAACTAACAACATTGCTGAATTTCCGACCCAAAAATATAAATTTTCAAAAAAATGTCTATTTTCACACCAAATTGTTAAATTCTTGACAAGAGGAAACGAATTGTGTATAGAGCAGTTGAATTTTCAGCCTCAAAATTTGAACTCCTATCAGAATTGGTCCTTCCTAACTAACTGCACTCATCTCGCTACTATTTTCTAACTTCAGGGGTAGACGGGTCATAATCTGAGGGAAATTGAAATCAGTTCGAACCGCATTTGGAGCGACGACCGAGCACGCTTATGTCAACACTCAGGGACGCCTATAATCTCTGAACGCCGCACAATAGGACGAAAATCACGAATGTGGACAAATTGATTTGCCGACTTCAATTTTCATCTGATTCAAACGGTTTTTTTTTTTATTGAAACTGATAATAATTCGGACGATCTCATCAAAGCATATATATTCAAATTGATGCTCTATCGTTTTTTATTTATTGACAACAATGAATTTTTCTTCACCTTTGAAGAGTACCACTCCCAAGAGAATAATCAGATTCATTCCCGAGTATCCAGAATGAGTACGAGTACGATTTTGCAGTACGTTATGATGAATTAAAAATTGTATTAAATTTGTTATAAACAAATAAGTCCATGGAAATTGTTTCATATGGTTTGACGGTGTATAGTCACTTGATTATCACTGGATTCCCTCAATTGCTCAACAAAAATAATTTTTGAGTCATACCCGCGAGGATTCATGAATAAACAATTACTATTATAAACAAAGGAAGAAAACAATTTTTGGCTTTAGCTATTAATGACGGAAAGCATAGGCATTCGCCATGGAATGAACTCCATAGAGCTCGTGAATGATACTCATTTATAATATCTGCTCATATAATAACAATTCGCAATTGTTCAAACGATCTTAGTTAACAATTGCATTATTCGGCTATTCTTCATCACACACAGTCCATTCTCCGGATGTATTTAATTGGTAAATGTCTGATCTTCAGATAACGTTAGGGTATTTGGATGAATAATAACATCTGCCATTCTTATAAACAATTTCATAATCAATTACTCATCTTTTCTATTCGTCATGAAATAAATAGCGCTTTCCACCGAGAAACAACTGCAGATCGCTCGATGATGATACCCATTGATTATTTTTGATCATCTGATAGCAATTGTTGATTATTTACACAAATGCAATAGATAAAAAATACACAGCTTGGCCGTTTTTCGATATTCATACTTCGTTTCCAGAACTGAACTAACTGTGAATGACCAAGTTTTTGAACCCAATTGTTATCGGCATTAACAATTTCATGAGAATCATATTAATATTATCATAATTGTTATGTTTAAAACCTATCCTTTCTAGCTGGGAAACTTATCTTTCTCGTTGAATATTGATCTATTTCATTGAGGATTTTCTATTTTGCTAGAATTTTTTTTTAATTTTACTTGTTTGAAAATTTTTTTCTTCCTTTCATAAGTATTTAATTCTTGGACGCTAAAACTCCTAATTACATTCTCATCAGAGGAGGTATTAGATTTGTGTAAAATTTGACCCCTCTCGTGTTTGTCAAATGTCCACGTTTTGAGACACCCTGAACCCGAAAAACAGATTTTTACGAATGTTTCTGTCTGTCTGTATGTATGTTTGTATGTATTTATGTATGCATGTATGTATGTATGTCTGTAGGTCTGTCTGTTAGCACGATGACTTTCGAAAAAACTAAATAATTTAATTGTCCTTTGGTAAACTCTTTCAGTGTCAGAAACTGAAGGTCAAGTTCGTTAGCCAGCTATTTTGGATGAAAAATCGAAGAGGGAGAGCATTTTGAAAATTTTTTTGGACTTTCTTTTTAAAGACTCAAAAATTGGCAGTACAATTTCTTATAGCACGTAAAAAATGAAGCAATTTATTCTTATTAATTTTTTTGATAAAAAAAAATTTTCAGAGTTATGGTATTTTCAAAATTCAAAAACATGAAGAAAATGCGAATTTTCAGCCAAATAACACAGGAATTAAAAGAAAGTCAGAGAGAAAAAATGTTTCTTCTTGGGAGCTCTACAAGATCGTGAATATAACTTTTTGAATTTTCTCAAAAAATCGATCGTACTTTGTCACCTATTTTGGAAAACCAAGAAGAAAAGTCGAATTCGTTGACCAACTATTTTGAATCAAAAATGAGAGAGGGAGAGCATTTTGAAAATTTGTTTGGACTTGGTTTTCAAAGATTGAAAAATTGTAAGTACAATTTCTTGTAGTAGGTAAAAAGTGAAACAATTGAGCCTCACGATTTTTTTTTGATAAAAACAAAATTGTCAGAGTTGTGGCATTTTCAAAATTCAAAAATATAAACAAAAATGAGGATTTTTAGCTAAACAACGGAAGATATGAAAAAAAGTATAGGAAAAAAAATGTTTATTTTTGGGAACCCTACAGGTTGGTCTTTACAACTTTTTGAATTTTCTCAAAAGATCGAAAAATCAAATTTCGATCGCACGAAAAATGATGAAAAATAGAAAGTTTCATTTTTTGGTCAAACTATGAAAGGTGCGGGGAAATATAAATGGACAAAATATGTGCACAAAAAAAGATCTATGAATCTTGTCGAATTTACTTTCCGATATGACAATTAGTTTTTGCTTCATTCATAAAAACCAGAAAAAAATTGGGCAGCAAAACTTCTCTACCGTTTCGGACGAATTTTGATCGAGTGCGCAGCACGAGACACGAGATGAGAATGTATTCGTGAAAGCATTCGTATGCAAATGTAGGGGAGTACAAAGACCGACCGCGGAGCGCGAGGTCAGTTTATCATCGAGCGCGAAGCGCGAGATTTGACGGAAGCGCGCCCCAGGCGCGCTGAAACTTGCGAGCCGCGCGCGAAGCGCACGATGAGAATGTGCCCGCCTAGAGGGCACATTGAATTTATTCAAATATGGTAGAAAAGTTTCTTGGTTGACAACAAACTTTTTCGTTGGAAGTTTGTCTACTGAGCCTAGAAATTAATGTTTGATTTTCTTTTTTTTCTGATATGTCATATATTTTGTTGCGATTGCGTGAATTCCAGCAGAACCTTAATCGTCTTTATATGAAACTCAAGTTCCTCATTTTTTCAACGATTTAGTGGAAAATGAATGCTTCATTGGAGAAAATCATCTTTTTGGTTGAGCATTCCACTATTTAGTAACAATGAAAATATGAAAAATATCTTCATTTCTTGAGTTGAACGATTTGGAAATTCGTTTTTTTCTTCTTCTTTGTTGCGAACAAAAATTTGAAACTTAAAATTAGTAAGATTCTATTTCAAGGTAGAATTTTTTTCCGATTGACAATTTGACAGCTTGGTGGAGAGTTTATCTTTCTTGATCTAAGATCGACTTTTTCTTTTAAATCATCTATTCCGTTGGAGATTGAAATTTTTTTATGAGAATTCATCTTTTTACGTTGAATTGAACAGGTTCAAAATTCTGTTTATTTCTTGTTGAAAATTGATATTTCCTTAATGAAAGCACTCAATTTTTGGCAAAATACTTGCGCCTCTAGTTGAAGATTTTTCTCTTTGGTTGAATATCCATTTATTAGTTAAAACTCGTCTTTTAGAATAAAATTAATCACCTTAGTTGGAAATTCATCTTTGTATCTTTCATGGTGCAAAAACAATATTTCTTGGTTAAAAATGAGATTTTCGGAAAGAATTCGTCTTTTTGGCTTGGAGAATCAACAATTTTTTGTTGAAAATTCAACCATTTTGATATATACATCAATTTTTTTTAAACATCGTCTTCTTGAGTTGAAAATGAGGAAAGAATAGAAAAAAAGGCATAAGGGAATAAACTAAGTTTTTCAACGAGGAAGGAAAGAGGAGGAAAGGGGGGGGGGGCAAATTGTCTGAAATTGGTCCCGTGATTAAAAGACGGCCCTGAACAAAAACGCACGACGTAGCGGGTTTGCGTACTGCTAGTGAGAAGTATTCCAGGCAGTAAGAAGTCACAATGTTATCAATTGTTACTATCAGAGGCATATTTCCAATATTCAGTTGCAGTGAAATTCTGTTTATGATTCAGAACAAAAAAATGTATTACCAAGCAAAGTTTAAGGCAAGGCCTACATTCAGGGGATCATGAAATTGCGTTGGAGGATTCAAGAACGAAGAACCCTAAATAATTTTAATTAAACGGATTGCGCAATTTTACTGATACTTGCAAACTCACCGATGAGGAAGAAATAGGATTTACGATGATGATTCGAGCTCTCTACCAGCCTCTATGTGTGGGATTTATTCGGATTTTGATCAAATTAAATTGGAAGATTTGTAACCGGCTTTTGGAGATATATAGCAGTACGCGAGTGGTTAAAACACAAGCTCGCTGTTTGCGGTTCTTTCAGCTTCGGATGGCTTAATCACGTAATTAACGCGAGAACAAACTTTAATTAGGACAAATTAAACAAGAACACATCACGTTTGTGGTCATGCATAAATATCATGGAGTCTTTTTATATAATTTTGAATCATGTTCCCCCATTTCTCAGTAATCATAAGTTTTGACCCCCTCCACTCTTTCCTACGTAATTTTTAAAGACATAATCTTCTGAATTCTTTACCTCATACGTAGGCAAAAAGCACCTCCAAGAGAAGATATAACTCCTTCCTCTATTCCCTTCCGTCAATCACCATCCCTCAACTTTCCTTCGCACCCTTCACATTTCCCTTTACCGTATCCCGAAGTAACCCTTTCCTCATCACCCTTCTTCATCACTTCTCCCTCCTTCCCAACGTCTTGCTACCTCTACTTAAACGTCTTCTGCTTCCCTCACACCTATTGTCCCCTTTCTGCTCGCTCTTCTCATTTCCAATCACTTTCTCTTGCTGAATTATAGAGGTGGAAATTTTTCAGGTACAATGGGCCTAAGAAAGCCCTTATGTACCTTATGTGTACCTTAAACCAAGAATAAGTGATATCAAATAATTAAGATTAAAAAAAGACGTTAGAGAGCTAAAGATGTTTGAGAGTAGATGATAAATAATATGGTAAACAGAGAGTTGGTTTGAATATCAATAATATCTTCAACTTAGCACTCCGCGAATACTTTCTTACCTCGTATTGCTCCTTCTCATCAACATCCCCTCCTTCCCTATCCACTCCTCTAACCTTGCCCTTCAAATTAACCTCTCATTTATTAACTAAGTTCTCTCTATTTTTACTACTCTCGCATCCTTTCCTCATTACAGTTCCTCATTACTTTTTCTCTTTTACCATCTTCTTGCTCCCCCTACTCAAACTTCTGCTTCCCTGACGCCCAATTTCCCCTTTCTGCTCGTTCTTCTCATTTCCAATCACTTTCCTTTACTGAATTATAGAGGTTGAACTTTTTTAGGTACAGTGGCCTTAAGGAAGCTAAATGCCTGATATGTACCTTAAACCAAGAATAAGTGATATAAATGAGCAAGATAAAAAGAAGACGTAAGAGAGTAAAAGACGCTAGAGAGTAGATAGTACTCAAAATGGTAGACAGAGAGTCGGTTTGAATATCCGTACTATCTTCAACTCCCCAATCCGCAAATACTTCCTCACTTCTCATCGCTCCTTCTCATCAACATTCCCTTCTCCATTGTCCACTCATCTTACCTTCGCGTATAAATGAACCCCTCATTTATTAACGAACTGCTCTCTGTTTGTACTACTATCGCACCCTTTTCTCATTACACTTCCTTATCACTTCTCCTCTCTTACCAACTTCTTGCTATCTCGACTCAAACTTCGCCTACTTCCCTCATACCTAATTTCCCTTTTCTGCTCATTTCTCTCATCCCCAATCACTTTCCCTTCTCGATTCATAAAGGTGGACATGTTTTAGGTACAATGCGCGTATTCCCATCTCCACTATTCACTCTCCTAACCTTGCCCTTTAAATGAATCCCTCATTTAATAACTAACTTCCCTCTATTTTAACTACTCTCGCATCCGTCACTCATTACACTTCCTCATCACTTCTCCCCTTTTTTGCAGCCTCTTGCTACCCCTGCTTAAACTTCTCCTGCTTCCCTCACACCTACTCCCCCCTTCCTGCTCATTCCTCTCATTTCCAATTACTTTCCCTTACTGAATTAGAGAAGTGGAAATGTTCTAGGTACAATCGCCGTAGGAAGCTATTATGCCTAATGTGTAACTCAAACCAAGAATAAGGGATGTCAAATAAGCAAGAGTAAAAGAAGACGTTAGAGAAAAAAAAGCTGTTAGAGAGTAGATGATACTTGTTGGAAATGCAAGGATGTTTTTGGAAAACCTATACTATAGTTCTCAAAGTACGGAGAGGAAAGTGCAGGTACCTAAAGATTGGTCCAGTTTTGGGGTCCAAAGGGGCACTTTCGGCCCGTGCAGTTAGTCTCAATTCGACCTTTGACGCGTAATGCTCATCCAGATACCTTCTCACACTTAAATTCATTCTTCTAAAGTTTCAATACAAGTTTTACTATTCCGGTTCAAAATATTTGTACGATTTAAAAAAATATATGTGATATGTGATCTATGTGAATTCTTGCGTTAATAATTAATTAAGGACTCTTAATGTTTTATCCCAGTCATTTGTCCTAACGCGTCGCTGCGCTGGAAGAAAGCTACATCTGCCAACAGGTTATGGGCCTAATTTCCGGGACTCAGGGATTGAAGTTTGATTAAAAACAATATCTGAAAAAACAATGTCGGTATAGGCAAACAAAAGTAATTGAAAAGTGAGTGTAAAGTGTAGTGAGAAGTGAAGCGTAAAGTGAAGCGTCTAAAGACACAAAATGACGGAGTCCCGTGGTACACTCTATGGGATTGAGAAGCTCAATAACGATAACTACCAAATATGGAGTTGTAAAGTGGAATTGATGCTCACGTCTGAAGATCCATGGGAAGTCATCAGTGAAGATCCTCCAGCAGAAGCAGCATCAGAACCTGTGAAAAGTACTTGGAAGAAAAAGGACGCCAAAGCGAAAGCCAAAATCGGACTGCTCGTGGACAATGATCAGCTCCCCCACGTAAAGAATAGCAAGTCTGCAAGGGAACTTTGGAATAAGCTCAAGGATCATAATCAGAAGGCTACTGCTCACGGTAAGATGTTTCATTTGGAAAGTTTTTTTAATAAACAATTACCGGAGGGAGGAGATATGGAGAAACATATCTATTCAGAAGTCGATACAGTTGACAAGTTGGCAGCTATTGAGAAACAGTTGGATGAGGATATATTCATTTCCGCGATTTTCAATAGCTTACCGGATTCTTATGCTACTCTTGTCACGACCATGGAATTTAGACCAGAAGATCTCAATATAACATTCGTTAAAGGTAAACTTCTAGAGGAGTACAGGAAACGAAAACTAAAAGACGCCGAAACTTTCTCGAGCGGAACGGCTATTAAAATTACGTTCAGTAAAGACAATAAAGATAGGGAAATGAGTTGTTTCTTCTGTAAAAAGCCCGGTCATTTGAAGAAGGATTGCATGAAGTAGAAAAAATGGCTGGAAAAACGAGAAAAATCAGATAAGGTTGCAAAATCCGAAAATACGGCTAGTATTTGTTTCTTAGCAAAAGAAGGGGCTACCGGATTGGACTCATGGTTTATAGACTCAGGCGCGTCGAGCCATATGACTCACAGCAGGGCATTCTTCTCGAATTTTCTCGCAGGTAATATGAAGGTTCAAGTAGCGAAGAAGAACATCGTTATGAATGTCTTCGCTACAGGGTCGGGTATAATAAAAGGCTACGAACGACAAAGGCACTCAGGTCAATGTGGAATAGAAAAATGTCCTTTACGTTCCGTCCCTGGACGCAAACCTAATTTCGGTCAGCAGAATGACAGACAGCGGGTTCAACATGAATTTCAGCGAAACAGAATGTGAAGTTCAACATAAAGGGAAAATTTTGTTAATCGGAACGCGTCACTGTGATCTCTTTAAATTGAAGAAACAAGAAACAACTAATTTAGCGGCAAGCACTGAAGATAAACATAAAAAAAATAGTCAGCACGTATGGCATAGGATATTTGGGCATCGGGATCCGCAAGCAATCACGGGTTTATAAAATAAACTTATGGCTACGGGAATAAAAGTTGAAGATTGCGGTATAAGGGAGCTATGCGAGAGTTGCGTAAGGGGTAAAATGACTCGAAAGCCATTTCCGAAGGAGTCCGTCAGTAGTACAAACTCAGTTTTTGATTTAATTCACTCTGACGTATGCGGTCCCTTGGAGACACACACACTATCGAACAATAGGTATATTCTGACCTTGATAGACGATTACAGTCGGTTTTCCACTATTCGTTTAATGAAAAATAAAAGTGAAGCGACACCGCTAATTAAAGAATTTATCGAGTACGCGAAAACCCAATTCGGCAAGAAACCTAAAGTAATACGCTCGGATAAAGAAAGGGAGTACGTAAAAAATGAATTTAAGAAATATTTAAAGGGTGAAGAGGTTCGCATCCAATATACGGTTGCATACCCACCAGAACAAAACGGAGTTGCGGAAAGGAAGAATTGGTCCCTAATTGAAATGGCGCGATGCATGCTCATTGATGCGGGCATGGAGAAAAATTATTGGGGAGAAGCTGTAAATAAACCTAATCATCTACAGAATTTACTTCCTACAAGATGCAGGGACAAAACTCCATACGAGTTATGGTACTCAAAAAAGCCTGATGTAAGAGATTTACATATTTTTGGATCAACAGCGTACGCACATATTCCTAAAGAAATGCGAAGGAAATTGGATCAAAAGGCTCCAAAATCAACTTTTGTGGGGTACTCTGAGGAATCGAAGGGGTTTAGACTTTTAGACACTTAAACGAATACATAAGAATTGGTCGAGATGTTATTTTAAATGATTCAAAAGTGCAGAATACCCAGAGGCAAGAAAAGGTTTCGAAGGAAGTATTGGTACAAATTCCGAACGCATCAACAGATCCTGCAGAGGAGGCTAAAGAGACGGAGGATAATATCACCAATGAAGATGTTACCAGCAGCCGTGAAACGAGTATCGATAGTGAGTACAGCACGGAAGATATTCAAGATGACAATCGCAGGTGTTCAGATCGGAGCAATAAAGGAGTCCCACCTTCTAGGTACATGGCAGGATTGAATTTAGTTCTACAGACAAAAGAAGAACCAAGAAGTTTTAAGGAGGCTATGAAAAGCTTAAACCAAGCGGAATGGCAATCTGGATTCTCGCCGAACCACCAGAAAACGCAAAACTTATTGGATATAAATGGGTTTATAAACTAAAAAGGAATGCAGAAGGAATGGTGAGTAAGCATTAGGCCAGATTAGTTGCTCAGGGTTTTTCACAAAAATTCGGTATAGATTATGATGAAGTTCTCGCTCCTGTTGCACGGCAAACTACTTTTCGGTCACTACTAGCGATAGCAGGGAAAGAAAGAATGTTCGTTTACCTTTACGATGTGGAAACTGCTTTTTTGAATGGGGATTTAAAGAAGACAGTTTTTATGAAGCAGCCAGAGGGATTTGAGGTTCCAGGTAAGGAACATATGGTTTGTAAATTAAACAAATCCCTATATGGACTAAGGCAAGCTGCCAGAGCCTGGAACGAGAGACTTCATGAAACTCTTGTAAAACACGGCTTCATTCAAGGACAGGCTGATCCCTGTTTATACATCAAGGCTTCCAAGGGCGAGAAAATTTACCTTATCAGTTACGTCGATGATTTGGTAATAGCAAGTAAGAATGAAAATCGAATTTTTCAAACAGGCAAAGATTTGGGGCATTATTTCAGTCTGGTTAATCTCGGAAGATTGCACCATTATCTTGGAATCCAAGCTGATCAGGACGAGGAAGGGAATTTAAGTATCAGCCAGCCTCAATACATTGACAGTGTGCTCAAATCGTTCGGCCTAAGTGACGCAAAAATATCGAAAATACCATTAGACACCGGATACGTCAAGTCAAGAGAGGATGACAATCCAATGGAAGACAACAACTCCTACCAGAGATAATTAGGAAAACTCCTATATATATCAGTTAACACGAGACCAGACATTTCAGCCAGCGTATCCATTCTGAGTCAATACAACGTAGGAGCAACAAAATCTGATTGGAATGATGCAAAAAGGGTTGCTTTATACCTCAAAGGTACAAAGGGGTTAAAGCTGAAACTCGGAAACATCAAGGACAGCAATGAAGAATTCCTTATCGGATATGCAGATGCAGACTGGGCTGAAAATAGAAGTGACAGGAAATCCAACAGCGGATATTTATTCCAAATTCAAGGAGCAACGATAAGCTGGGCATCGAAGAAACAGGACTGTGAACGAGACCCTCAAGAGGAGAAATATAAAGATCCGTAGAAACACAAGGGCCTGTATGAAAAGATGCATGGATGTGGAAGAAGAAAGATATGCAAGCCAGGATAGGGGTGTTTGGAGAGCAATTGTATATAAGAAAAAGTGTGAAGCCTGAAACGAACGATTTTGGATACTAATTGGCCCGGTTCACTAAAAATCCCGCATCTTCATTAGACAATGAAAGCAGCTTCTTTCTGTTCGCAAAAAACATGCAATGAAATCTAAGACTGATCTAATACCTTTCCCTGCTGCCTTCTCATACGCATCCCTTAATCAAAATCTCTCAAGTCAATTCCACTTTCCAATCCTTCCGCATCAATCCTCTATTTTCCAGTAGTACGGGGGGGCTGGAACCGAACGAGGTACGCTCACCCCGCAAGGGATTTGTCCTAATGGTATAATAATAATAATAAAAATATGAGGGTTTCTGCCCGCGGATAGGAAAGCTTACCTATACATGTCTTAATAGAATAAATAATTTCCTAATGATAATATCGATATTCGCCTTGCCTCCCTTACTTTCCTCACTCTCCCTCCATTTTTCGAATTTCTGGTAATTCCCTCTAATTCCCCCTTTCTTATACGACTGACGGAAAGAGAGGCACTCGTCAGAAACTATTAGGGTTTCTGCCTGAGGCTCCAAAAAACTCTTCATATATAAACATTAAAACGATTATACAATCATGATTATATTCAGATAGTCTGGTAAGTCCGTCATATGTCGTCCATTTTCTCCTTATGCCCATAAACCTTTGATTTACCCTGCTTGTTGGAACCCTCGAGTTCCTTTTTACTTACTCTTCCTCCTTTCTTCTTATTCCTATCACTCCCCATCATTTTTTCCCATTTCTCTTATTTTTCCTAACTCCCGACACTCCATGCCGCCCCTTTATGTAACTTCCCCTTACTCCTTTCTTCCTATACGACCGACGGATACCTGACCGAAATTATGTAAGGTTCTGCTTAGGGTCTAAAAAACCCTTTAAAACATCTATTATCCATCATTATTATATTACAAACATTGAGTCATTGAAAATTAATTATTGAGACATTAAAATGCTTGCAGATTGAATTATTTTCGTTTTTTTTCAACTAATAAACGATAAACAAACTAACTCGCAGTAAGCGGGGTGGTAAGGTTTGCCCTGGATCGGTCCGCATTCGCCGCTAGCGAGAAATGCATTGGCGAGAATTGCATCATAGACGGTGCCAGAGGGGAGTCATGCGATATTGGATCGTTCTTGTCAAATAAAAATTGAGATTAGGATGGTCAGGAGATGAAATAAGGAATCTTTTTTGTTCGTTATATATTGCTCGTGATCTCAAACATAATTTATCATAATGAACACATTTTAGCAAGTATTAATCTCGACTCGAAAAAATTTTCAATTTTTTCGACGATCGATGACATTGTTCTTGAGAGCGTGATTTTTCAAATTGAAAAGCTGACAAGTTTTTGGAAGAGCTACTAAGGCTCTTATCAGTATCAGAAATTTGATCTTGGTATATTGAGATTAGCAATTTCTACTATAGGAACTATTGAACTATTGAAAAATAGTACAAAGCAAATTTGCAGATTTATCTATGAGATGATTTCGGATGAAGAAAGCCATAACCGTTGCTCAAGAATGCCTGATTGTCTGGTTAACGAACTCGTCTTGTCTTCCCAAGCCATAGAACTATGTACCAATGAGAAATCAAGTCGAGTAACTTTATCCAAAGTTCATTAGAGAATTTTCATTTGTAGATAGTGGAAGACATTCTTCAGACAATAAAATTAACCTCTAGATGGCATAGGTCATTGATTAAGTTTGAAAAACCGATTTGAAAACAATGAGTCTTCAAAAGATCACTCAAGTTGTTACCTATCTACGGTATTGTCACCAAAATCATTCTGCTCCAAGTTATTGAGGATGGTTGATTTGAAGATGGAAGCATCAACTTGAAGATCTCGACTTTAGAATGTTGAAGTCGTTCTAATTCAGAGAAAATTTTGTTAGAACATGCACAAAAGACGATAAGTGTTAAGGAAAATTGCTTAGTCGGTCATCAACGATATTATCAAAAACATCGTCCGGTCTTGGTTACTCAGGAGTGGTAGATCAACAATAAGTGCATCAAATGGTATATCTCAACTCCAAAAACTGCAATTTTTGTGATGATGGATGGATTTGATCATGAAAATGTCTTTTTCCAGGACACAAAGAAGGAGAGTGCATGAGAAACCCAATAGGCTGTAATGGAAGATTTCATCGTAAAAATTTCCAGTTTTGATGACTGAGGAGTGGTAATTCAACTATAACTGCATCAAAACTTACATCTTGACTTTAGAAAGAAAAAATCTTCCCAATTAAAGATCGAACTATTTCTAAGAGTCTTCTCTCTAAAATACAAGAATGACAAGTATGACTTCTATAATAAGAGCATCAAATCTTATATCTCGACTTCGGAAAGTTCATATCTCTTTGATAATGGATGCGCATTGTTTAGAAAAGCATATTTTTCCAATTGCAAAAAAACAAAAAGTGTTTGTGAGATAACTTCGGTTGTTACGTATGTACGTATCTAGTCATAAAGATGAACTCTTTTTCAGGGCGGTGTTTTCCTCTGCAATAAAGACAATGACTTTCTGGAAAAATTTCTGAGTCAGTTTCCAACAATATTCTCAAAAAAAGTCGTCTACTCTTTGTGAAGGAGGAGCGGTTATTCAGCAATCATTGTAATAAATGTTAGCACTTGACTAAAGACATTTAGATCTTTCTCATGATGGATGCAACTGTTTGTAAGAGTTCCCTCTTTCAAATACAAACAATGGAAAACTTTAATTTGACAATAACAGCATCAAATCGTATATATCGATTTTCAAAAATGCCAATCTCTTTGTCATGAACCAAATTGTTCATTGAAGCATCTTTTTTTCAAAAGTCACACTACTCGTTACGTATCTATGATGTCATTAAGGATATCCTTTTTCTCTTATCGATTGAGAGGACCTAATCTGATGACGGGAGCATCAACTGGTATATCTCTACACTAAAATATTACAATCTTTATGATGAAGATGAAATCGTTTCCAAGGCGGTGTTTTCTTCTGCAAAGAACACAATGAGTATCTGCAAAAATTTTTTAGTTGATTTTCAACGATGTTCCCAAATAAGTTCATCTGATCTTTTTAAAGAAGGATCAGTTATTCAACAATCAATGTATCCAATATTACAACCTAATTAGAAGGAGTTTAGATCTTCTTCACTTCTTCTACACTAAAATATTACAATCTTAATGATGAAGATGAAATCGTTTCCAAGGCGGCATTTTCTTCTGCAAAGGAGACAATGAGTGTCTGAAGGATTAGTTATTCAACAATCAATGTATCCAATGTTACAACCCGACTGAAAACATTGAGATCTCCCTCATGATGGATGCGAATGTTTGTAAGAGTTTTCACTTTCAAATACGAAGAATGAAAAGCCTTACTTTGACAATAACAGCATTAAATCGTATGTATCGATTTTTGAAAAGTCCAATCTCTTTGATAATGAGATAAATCGTTCATTAGAGGTTCTTCTTTGTATGCAAAGACTGGCAGGTGTTTCAAAAGTCACACTACTTGTTACGTATCTATGATGTCATTCAAGAAATATCTTTCGCTCTTAAAAATTGAGGAGTCTCAATTTAATGATAAGAGCATCAACTGGTATATCTCTACACTAAAATATTACAATATTTATGATGAAGATTAAATCGTTTCCAAGGCGGTGTTTCCACCTGCAAAGAAGACAATGAGTGTCTTCACATATTTCTCAGTTGGTTTTCAACGATGTTTCCAGATAATTCCATCTGATCTTTGTAAGGAAGGATCAGTTATTCAACAATCAATGTATCCAATGTTACAACTCGACTAGAAACATTGAGATCTCTCTCATGATGGATGCGAATGTTTGTAAGAGTTTTCACTTTCAAATACGAAGAATGAAAAGCCTCACTTTGAAAATAACAGCATCAAATCGTATGTATCAATTTTTGAAAAGTCCAATCTCTTTGATAATGAAATAAATCGTTCATTAGAGCGTCTTCTTTGTATACAAAGAACGGCAGGTGTTTCAAAAGTCACACTACTTGCTACGTATCTATGATATCATTCAAGAAATATATTTCGCTCTTAGAAATTGAGGAGTCTCAATTTGATGATAAGAGCATCAACTGGTATATCTCCACACTAAAATATTACAATCTTTATCATGAAGATGAAATCGTTTTCAAGGCAGTGTTTTCCTCTGCAAAGAAGACAATGCGTGTCTGCAAAAATTTCTCAGTCTGTTTTCAACGATGTTTGCAAAAAAATTGTCCGGTCTTTATAAAGAAGGATCAGTTATTCAACAATCAATTTATCCAATGTTACAACTCTACTAAAAATATTTAGACTTTCCTCATGATGGATGCAAATGTTTGTAAGAGTTCCTCCTTTCAAATCCAAAAAATGATAAGCCTTACTTTGACAATAACAGCATCAATTCGTATATCTCGATCGTTCAAAAGTCCAATCTCTTTGATAATGGATAAAATCGTTCATTGGACCTTTTTTTTGTATCTGAAGAACGGCAAGTGTTTCGAAAGTCAGACTACTTGTTACGTAGCAATGATGTCATCAAAGAAATCCTTTTGCTCTCAGTGATTATGTGGTCCTAATTTGATGATCAGAGCATCAATCGGTATATCCTGACTCTGAATTCTAACAATATTTCTGATAAGGAGAAAATTGTTGTCACTGTAATATTTTACGCAGTAGAGACGATGAGTGTCCCCAAAAATTGCTCAATCAATTACCGACAAAATTATTTAAAAAATCATCCAGTCTTAGTAACTGAGGAGTAGTAATGCGACAATAACTCCGCATTGTATCGCATATCTCGACTTTGAAAAGCTTTAATCTTTGGTAATTAAATCCTAATGATTGAGGACTATTATTCCATGATAAAAGCATCAAATGGTACGTAATTATTTATATTTTGCGAAAATCGTATTTAGTTTTAAAAGGGTTCAAAAAGCTCCATAGTTATCGTGCGAAAATGAACTTTTTGACAATGGTGTCTCCATGAACATCCCTAAAGTTAAAGTTTATCAAGTAAAATACACAAAATAGATCTTGGAAAGATATCATCTCCTAAGATTCTGCTATTGACAAATTTGGAGATTCCTCGTTCAAAAACATGTTGGAATTTTTCGTAACAAAATTCTTGATGCAACAATTCCGCAAATACCCCTTTGCATATGTTTCCTGAATCCTAGATCGTTCATTGTAACTGCCGAGTCCATTGTTCCTTTTCGAAAAACTTTTCCTGAAAACAGCCTTTCTACGAGAATTCTGAACATTTTTTCCCTTCATCATTTTATACTTTTTCTATTGATTCAGTGAACATAAAGCTGACGCTGAGGTCCATATTGTTTAACGATTACTAAAGAATCGATAATTAATAACGCATTGAGAACCAGCACAATTACGTGAAACTTGGTCGTTATCCGTAAAAGGGAACTCTCGTTCACGTCGGAATGATTTGTTCATGAAAGGGTTAAACTATAGTTATATTAGTGTGTAGGTGTGAGCTGGTGTGGGTAGTCTCTCTGATTCTCTCACAGTGCGATCGAATCCCAAAAAGCTGGATTACACTAAAAAGAATAGACTTATAAAACATTATGAATTATACATTAGGATGACTCAAAAGTAAAAATGTACAACTCTTGAAGTTGGGCATTTTTTATCTTTCTGGTATTCTTTGGTAGGCATGATTTTTGGGAACAATGACATTTGGGAGAAAGAATACCTACCATTCGTATCACTATTGTTTGATGTGACTTTTAATTGAATAAATTCAAAAGTAGGAAAAAGAATTTTTATTGTATTGTATTTTTTGTCGTTGTTGGACGTGGTGGCACCATGCATCTTTTTGGTTGATAATGCAAGTATTTGTATCAAACCGCATCATTCGCCTTTTTTGTTTGGAGCTCCAACTACCCGAATAAAAATTCAGGGTATGGTTGTCATTTTTTTATCTCTACAAATAATAACTTTTGATTGAAAAATACCTTCTTTTGTCAAAAAATCGTTTTTTTGATCCAAAAAATAATTTTTTTTTTGTTGAAAAATCAACTTTTCTGCAGAAAATTCACATTTGTTGCTTGTAAATTCAACTTTCTTGATGAACAGTTCGTTTGATGGTTAAGGAAAGTGACGAGTGGAGAAGCAGGGGAGAACCTAAACATTTTGAATACTATATTGAATAAAAATCATGAAACCCTTCCAATGAGCACATATCTATCTACTCTGATCAATTTCTCTAAATTCATCCTGAAATCTTTGAGTTCTCTAACTTCGAATTTTCCTCCTCAGTTTTCACAAATGAAATTGCGTATCCATAATGGGGACTAGAATGCTCGATAAATATTTTGTTTCAGTTGAGATTTTAGTATCTTTCATGCAAATCAACAATAGCGTTTAGAAAAAGAAACTGATCCTATGAGTTTCAAATATCCTCTGCTGAAATTAACCAATCAACATATATTTTTTCAATTAAGACTAACATTTATTGCACTTATTTTCTTCTGAACTTTGAAAAAAATTCAAACAAGGGATTTGAATTCGCATTATAGATAAATTTCGTAGCAGAAGAGTTAAACTTGAATTTTCCATCGAAATAAACAAATTTTCAACCAAAAAGTTAGACTTTCCTTAAAATTTTTGAATCTTAAATCAAGAATATTCAATTTGTAACCAATGAAGGTAGATTTCTAACAAGGAAATTGAAATTTCCAGTGGAGAAAAGCAGAATATGTAAACTCAATTTCGAGATTTCAACCAAAGAAGGCAGATTCTGAATAAAATTTGTTATGTTGAAATGTGTACGGTTGAAATATGTACTATATATTATCATTTATTTACCACAAAATTAATTTTAATTCGAAAAAAGAAAATTCTCAATGGAGAATCTAACAGTTGATATTCAAACCGAAAATGGTTTTTCATTTCAAATAAAAAATAGTCAATCTATTATCAAAGATGGTAATGTTCAACAAAATAGTGGAATTTGCATCCTGTTTCTTAAGAAGATATTTATCAAAGCATGCCACACTTAAGTTGATGGCGACATTAGTAATTTGGAAAATGTCTTCCTTGACCTGATGAATGATATTATAGGTACTAGCGATCCTGGGAAAAGAATCATTCTACTCAAAGTTATGAATCGCTTGGTTGGTGTGCAATACGAAGGTACTGACAGGCTGATTGATATTATAAGGTTATGGTGAGAGATTTATAAATCATGTTCAGAGAGATGCTTCTTTATTACAAATGCGTATCATAACCATATAATGATCTGCATGTTTACTTCATGTAGAGGCAATAATCTCAGTATAATCAATTTTGTTATAGCGGATGAGAGACTGTGAGTAATAAGAGCAGTTTCCGGTAATAACAGCTATGTAATATTTAGGATGAGGGCGGCGTAAAGGAAAAGGAAGAAATCAAAGGTGATCAATGAGGAAAGAGTAAGAAATGAGAACTCTGAGTAGGATGACGAAATGTACAAGCGAGCCTAGTACTTTGAGACAGTCAAGAAGAGTGAAAAATAGGCTTTTAGGAGGAAAGAAGAGGACACTTAGGGAAGTAAGGATAGAGATAACCCGATAAGCAGAAAGGAGATCGAAGAAATGCGGAACGTACAAACTCGCATATTGGTACCTGCTTGGAGTATCCCCACCGCCCGGTTTCTCTCTCGCGCTTGAAGGTTCTGACGAAGGATGCTCCCAAGCTCGCGTCCGAGCCATCACAGCCTATAATTCGGCTATGTAGTTTATGGTCGACCCCTGCTGAGGTATTGAAATCGGACATTGTGAATATTCTAATATGATGAAACTTAATTATGGGATTCCCACCTTCAACTCAAACACTTGTCGATTTTGGTCCAAATTTGGGCATTTCTGATGCAGGAACTCTTCACCAAATAGTTGCATCAACAGAAACGTAGGGTCAATTTCTAGCCAAGGAGGAGAATTTTCAACCAGACGCTTGCAGATTCGATCAAAAAAGATGACCAACCAAACAGTTGAACTTTTAACGGAATAAATACACTGTTAACATAAAAGCTGAATTTTCACCAAGTTACTTAAATTTCCACCTACACAGATAAATTCTCAATCAAGGAGATTAGTTTTCTACGAGGAAAAAACAAATTTTCAACAAAACAGATAAAGTTTCAATCAAATAGTTCAATTTTCAAATAACGAACATAAGTGTCGAACAAGGATGGAACATTTGAATTTTCAGTTAAATACAATTTTCTCCATAACAAAACAAATTTCCAATGAGTATGTTTCTACCGAATTGTAATGAATATTCGACAGAAAAAAGGCTACTTTGTTACGAGAGAGTTGAATTTCCGAACCGGAAATATAAAATTACTATAAGGAAAATAATTCATGAACGAACAGCCCAATATTCTAATGAAGATTTGAATTCTACCCTGAGAAGTCAGTAAGGCCTCTTTTATTTGAAATTACCACCCTTTCCATGACCTATAGCAACCCCAATAAATGCTGTAATATTCGAGGAATCTTATTTTTTTAATCGATTAAAAATTTGCACTTCATTCACCAAAATAAATACCTTTTTTTAAATGACCACTTTTATAATATTTCTTTTTTAAACTACTATATCTGAGTGAAAAAACCTAGCAATTCTAGCTTCAAATTTGCAAAAACAAAGAAGTTATGCTTTTTTGAGTAGAAAGAGTCATTTTTCGTATTTTTTCCAATTAAATTATTTTTTTAACTTGTGGGCCCAAAAGATGAGTTTTGTCTGAAAAAGTGGAATTTTTAACTTGAAATTGGAATTTCCCAAAAAAACTGGTTTCGTTCAATATTCACATATTTTTTATGCTGTATTTTTATTGAAAAACATGGGCGAATCATTCTCAGTCAATAAATAATGAATAATCAACAAAATGCATTAATTTCATACTATAGATTTCAACTTTATATCTGAATTTCTGATCAAAAAGTGACATTTTTATAGAATATATATATAGACAATAATAAACAATAAGAAACCATATAACAATAATAATGAAAACATCAATATAATGAATTACTCAGCTAAAGATTTTGAATTTCAGCGGAAAAATCAGAAAAAAAGTAGAAATGAGTTTCATTAAAGCAGGGAAGAAGAAGCATTTGGAAACTCTTTGAGATCCTGCAGCGGGCCAGGCTGAGAACTGCGCTACAAGCAGAAGAGGCCTATCCGAAAATAAGT
>WSXT02113958.1:0-11119 GCA_011762715.2 Neuroterus valhalla
CGGTCACCGTACGGAAATCGTACGGTTTTTTTTGGAAAAAATCTGTACGACAACCGTACGAATATTGTACGGGAAATTAACGAGTACGTTTCCGTACGGAAAACGTACGGGTACCGTACCGGGACCCGTACGGAAACCGTACAGTTTCTGTACGGGATCCGTACGTATATTTTTGGCGGGGGTATCATTAACATTCAGAGAGTGCTGTTTACTTTTCTGGAGTGAAAGTTGAGAATTATTTTAACTTCCGGCTTTTCATACTCTTTCCTTACCACATTTCTGCATAATTTTTTTTTCCTTTCAAAAACTACATCAAGTTTTTTTTTTTTTTTTAAAGGAATATTATGACAATCAGAGCCGTAACGAGCCTTTTTTACGCCCGTGGCCAATTTATAATTTTTTTTCCTCCTCCTCTGTCTCAAGTAATTTATTCGTGTATTTTTCGCCCCCGCGTGGTGTGCGCCCAGGGCAGGGGTACCGACGGCACCGCCCTAGTTACGGCTCTGATGACAATCCCTCTTCCGCGTAGAGAAATCCTTCAAATAAAAAGATATGATTTCTCGCTTCAAATTAATCATCAGTTTCGACTCCTGAAACCTCCTAACCATGAGAGCTTAGGGAGCGCGGATTGGACGCCGGAGACGACGTCTTCGAGGAAGTCGGAATCGAAAAATGGCCACGATTTCCCCATTGATAATTTTTCATTCAAATTTCTAACCCTGAATTAAGCAACCTCGATTTCTGAAACCTCCTACCCATGATAGCTTAGAGGAGGCGGACTTGGACGCCGGAGACGACATCTTCGAGGAAGTCGGAATCGAGAAAAGGCCGCGATTTCCTCATTGATAATTTTTCATTCAAATTTCTAACCCTGAATTAACCAACCTTGACTTTTGAAACCTCCTAACCATGATAGCTTAGGGAACCCGGGCTTGTAAGCTGGAGACGACGTCTTCAAGGTAGTCGAATTCGAAAAACGGCCACGATTTCCTCCTTGATAACTTTTCATTGAAATTTCTAACCATGAATAAACAAAAATCGATTCCTGAAACCTCCTAAGCATAATCGCTTAGAGGAGGTGGACTTGGACGCGGGAGACGACATCTTAGAGGAAGTCGAAATCGAAAAAAGGCCGCGATTTCCTCATTGATATTTTTTTATTCAAATTTCTAACCCTGAATAAACCAACCTCGATTCCTGAAACCTCCTAACCATGAGAGCTTAGGGGACGCGCACTTGGACGCCAGAGACGTCTTCTTCGAGGGAGTCGGAATCGAAAAAAGGCCACGATTTCCCCATTGATAATTTTTCATTCAAATTTCTAACCTTGAATTAACCAACCTCGATTCCTGAAACATTCCAGCCATGATGGCTTAGGGGACCCGGGTTTAGGAGCTGGAGACGACGTCTCCGGAGAAGTCGAAATCGGAAAATGGCCACGATTTCCTCCTTTATAATTTTTCAATGAAATTTCTATCCCTAAATTAACAAACATCGATTCCTGAATTTTCCTAACCATGACAGCTTAGGGGACGCGGACTTGGATGCCCGAGACGACTTCTTCGAGGAAGTCGGAATTGCGAAATTGCCACGATTTCCTCATAGATAATTTTCCATTCAAATTTCTAACCTGGAATTAACCAACCTCGATTCCTGAAACCTTCCAACCATGATAGCTTAGGGGACACGGGTTTGGAAGCTGGTGACGACGTCATCGGAGAAGTCGAAATCGAAAAATGACCACGATTTCCTCCTTGATAATTTTTTATTAAAATTTCTATCCCTGAATTAACGAACGTCGATTCCTGAAACCTCCTAACCATGATAGCTTAGGGGACCCCGATTTGGACGCTGGAGACGACATCTTCGAGCAAGTCGAAATCGAACAATGGCCACGATTTCCTCCTTGATAAATTTTTATTGAAATTTCTATACCTGAATTAACAAACGTCGATTCCTGAACCTCCTAACCATGATGGCTTAGAGGAGGCGGACTTGGAGGCCGGAGATGACATCTTCGAGGAAGTCGGAATCAAAAGATGGCCACGATTTCCTCCTTGATAATTTTTTATTGAAATTTCTATACCTGTATTAACAAACGTCGATTCCTGAAACCTCCTAACCATGATAGCCTAGGGGACCATGACTTGGACGCTGGAGACGACGTTTTCGAGGAAGTCGAAATCGAACAATGGCCACGATTTCCTCCTTGATAACTTTTTATTGAAATTTCTATACCTGAATTAACAAACGTCGATTCCTGAACCTCCTAACCATGATGGCTTAGAGGAGGCGGACTTGGAGGCTGGAGATGACATCTTCGAGGAAGTCGGAATCGAAAGATGGCCACGAAGTCCAAACCAGGATAGCCCTTTCTAGGCCAGAACGGTTCTAATATTAAGTTTATTTACCCAATTTTCATATATTTTTAATATTCTCTGGAGTTAAAAATAAGATAATAAGAAGAGTACTATTTCCAGATACAAAGTCCCGGTGGGCAAAGTTGAGGGAGGCCTTTGTACGTCACCATAGAGCCAAGAACTACAAATGGGTACATTATGCTGACATGTGTTTCCTGCATGACCACATTTATCACAAAGCAGAGTAATTTCAGAATAATATGCTGTAACCTTGCTATACCACTTCATTCATCTTTTATTTACTGTTAAATTCAATTGTAGGATAACACAACTGAAACCGCCGCAGCCGCCTTTGGAACTTTGTAGCAGCGATCTCAACTTTCCACTAGAGAATCAAGGTTCGCATGCATTATTTATTTAATATATATCATTCTTATTTGGTAATTACTCTACCTCCCTATAGTTTGCAATAATAACTTGACAATTCGTCCCCTTCGAAAAATTGGTAAATTATTTGTTTCGGATAAAAAATTAATCTTTGTTGCCTTGAAATATATTTTCTCAGTTCGAAACAAAACTATTGTTAAAACATATTTCTCTCTCATTCAGGTACTTCTTCATGTAACATGCAGGTATTAGATCAGATGAAGCTTGTATATATTACGATGCCGAATCAGCCATATATAATCCAACATCGTGAATTGTCCCTCGCCTTAACGCAGAATCCAAGAATCAACGAAGTCTCTGCGGATAATGAACATTTTCCATTCGCCGAATTGGATCAGCCTCTTAACTCTTCGCCGTATCCTTCATCTCACGAGGAACCTATCCAGTGTAGCAGCAACCGGACAAGCACATCCTCTGGTGTTGATTGTAGGACCCCAGGATTCGGAAATAATTTTCAGAAATAAGATGAACCTCCGTCTTCCCGTTCCGATTTATGTAACCTCTTGAAACGATCCAAGAGCTTGATAACGTCCGTACCTGATACATCATTTAATTGTACAACTGATGACTATCAACATCTGGTTAAACATTTCCGATTTTCTTCTTCCAATGTGGAACCATTCCCTTCCACCAGTTCAACGAGCAGCCCCCCAATGGCGTCAACTCCTGAGAGTGCCATCGGCATGCCTATAATCTCTGAAGCAGCAATGGAGAAGGATATATCAGTGCAAAAAGATGACAGGAAACGTGGCAATGTACTAAAAGACATTACGCAAGATACTGTAACTAAATCGAGATCTCCTTTCCCTATTTTGCGAGAAAATACAGATCGGCGATCAAATTTGAGTGACATATCACGAACCCTCATGATGCCAGGGCTGAAAAAAACAGTGAGATCGAAGGGACAGGCAAGAGGTGAGAAGAAATTGAGTGCCGTGGAAGAAACTATAATGCAAACGCCAGACAGCATCCGCAAAGCAACTGAGAATGCAGCAGTTTTATTTACAATGAAAACCGAATTGTTGCAAGCCAGTTTGCGAAACGAGAAACGCTCTTGTGAGGAAAAGAAAACTGCATTACCTATTTCGGAACAAGACGGTTTCTTCAATCTTCTCCAAAGAAGTTGGATGACGCTTTTGTCCAAGGAACAGGAAGATATGTATCTCGAAGCTTTGGATATAATAGAAAGTTTTTATTAAAAATTATAAGTTCATATTTATGTGGCCTAAAGTTATTTATGTGAGGCAGTATCTTCAATATGTTTATATATCTCAGAAATTCATATATTTAACGTATACTATTCACTTACAAAATGCGTTAAAAGTTGTATCTATTTTTATATTCAATGTGTGACTTAGGGATGCAGATGTTCAGTTCGTACATGAAATCTTTTATGCATCTTTTATGTATGTGCATTTTTGAAAAGAAAAAAAATCTACATTATTGAAAAAATAATGTTATAAAGGAAATTTAGTTTTTCACCTTCTTTATTGTCAAGCCTTTCAATGTAATTACTCTAATTTTGTCGAATTGGAGTAATGTTCAAGAATGCCTTAAACAATATTCAATTGTCTAAGGTACCTTCAAACATCTCCATAGTTTATTGGAAAGTATAAATGTAGATTCAAATCCAACTGTAAATTAATAACATCGAATCGATGTTCCTATTTTGTTTAAATACGAATTTTCCGACGACCAGGATGCTGAATAACAAGAAAATGTAAAAGTCTTTATTTGAAACTAATAATTAAACTCGTGTATGAAAAATCCTGCAGGTAAGAACATTTTTAATACTCGTAACTCGTAAAGAGTTATATTTGGTTGCCCAGGCAGCAGGGCGTTATAAATTAAGTTACCTGAAAAAAAATCCAGAAGAAATGAAAATTGGTGCAATAGTACATTTATTCATCCTAAAACCCATACTTTGTTTTCGAAAACCTCCTCCTTGAGCATTCGCTGCCATCTTGGAAAATGTCGCCTCAAAATCATTTTTTTCCAAATATCTTCTGTTTGGTGCATCTTAGAAGAAAAAAATCTGAATAAAAATTACAGCAGACAAAATTTGCTACAACTTTTGTAAAAATATTTTTTTTTTAATAAATATTTTTAGAGTTATGTGCCATATTATGTGTAAAGTATTTGTAGGGACTGCATGAAAGACGGATTATCACCTGGAATTAAAGTTATTAACGATTGATTATTGAATTTTATTATTATTCTTATTATAATTATATGAAAGAATCATTATTATCATAATTCAAAAGAGTTTAGGATTCATGATTTTAGTTTTATTTCCTTTTCTCGATTCAAAAATGTATCTGTTCTAGTTTACAATTTTATAAGTTGGTTGAGAATTGGATTATTCTCTTAATTATTCAATAATTTTGTTAGGAAGTCATTCTTTACAGTAGGAAGTTCAATTGTTTTGTCTGAAATTCTTCTGTTCGACTTGAAAATTTGACTAATTTTGTAAAAAATCAATCTTTTTGATTGAAAATTAGTTTTTTCGTTAAATTTGTCTTTCTGGTTTGAAAATTAATATCTTCTGGTTTTCATATCTTCTAATTTTTTCGGCCTAAAGTTGAATTGTTTTATCAAGAATTCTCTTGCATGGGTTGATGATTGAACAATTTCGTAGAAAATTAAAGTATTGGATTGTAAATCAACATTTTTTTCTTGAAATTCAACTGTTTTGTGGAAAATTTGTTACGTTGGCTAGAAAATCCAACTAATTCATTGGATTCAATCTTTCTCATTAGAAAATTCAATCCTTTTTCCTACCAAATCTTATTATTTGTTACGAAAATATGATGTCGGTTAGAGTTTCATTATTTTGTCGAAAATTCTTCTCTATGAGTTGAAAAGTTAACTTTCTTAGTTCAAAGTAGAAATTTTTGTTGCAAATCAACATTTTTATTGAAAATTCAACTTTTTTCTGGAGAATTCGTTATTTCGTCTTGAAAATGCAACTTTTCTGTTAAATTTCGCCTTTTTGATTTGAAATCTCGATTTTTTTGGTTTAAAATCCTGTTGTTTGGTTGAAAATATGGTTATTTAGTTAAAAATTCAATATTTCCCTTCGGAAATATGATTATTATGTTCAATGTTCAGCAATTTCGTTTAAAATCATTCTTCGTAGATAGTTAATCAAACATTCCACTCTGTTATCAATTTGAATTTCCTTCCTCAAAAATGCATCTATTCTTCCAGAAATCTTATTATTTGGTTAAAAATATACATATTTTGTTGAAAATTCAATTATTTTGTTGGAAATTTAACAATTTAGGTTATTACGTTTAGTGGGAAAATCGTTGTTTTTTTTAATGATTGGAAGTTCAACTGCTTTGTTGATAATTCTTCTCCATGTGTTTAAAAATTTACTACTTCAGTGAAAAATATAACTATTTGGTTAAAAATGCAAGTTTTTGTTTAAAATAGTTAAAAATAGTAAGGGTGTCAGAATTTTTTTTGGTTGGATTTTTAAAACTTTCTTCGACGATTACGTGAAACTTCTCAAAAATTGACAGAGTTAGGCTCCAGAATGCAGCATTTTGCAAACGAGTTCAATTGATCCTCACAAAACTAACAAAATATGGAAAATTATGAAATGGCTGTTGTTTTTGTAAAATTCTTGAAGATGGATTTTCTCAAGAATCTTACTTGAAATCCACGTAAAGAAACTTATTTTTGAGAAGTACAAATTCCGCATTCTACTAGGGGAAAAAAAAGAAAGTTGAAAAAAAATTTCAAAATGAAAGTTTGCACACCTAGAAACCCCCTACAAAAGATATCTTGCTTTTTTGTAATATGTATTTTGCATCGTTCGCGGATAAAAATAAAAAAAGTTCAACCAAGAACAAAACTCAGGAGATGTGTAGTAGATATTACCGACTATTTCTGAAAAATATCGAGTGGCATTTTCGAGAAAACCAACTTCCTAGATTTCACAAAACAGCCGCCGTTTTTTAATCTCCCAAATTTTAAATATTACGTCGCAAAAATGAACAAAATATCGGAAATGATTTTGAAAAAGAATTCCGCCAATTTTTGAGAATTCGCAGGTAATCCTCGAATGATTGTGACAAATCCAAAAAATGTTGTTCAATTAAACTATGAAATAAATGTTCCTTCATTTTCACTATAGAATTAGAAACCCATTCGAAACATCATTTTTCAAATTTATAAAGCTTCAAACACAAGCAAGGATGTGGAATCGATCGAGGGACATTTTCATTTCGTGCTCACTTGAACAAACTTTTCTGCCCAGATAATCGAAATCTACAGAAATAATTGTGCAAAATAAAAATTGATACAAAATTATTGAATTTTAGAAATTTTCAATTTATAGTTGTAATTGGGAAATCGTTGAAATCAAAAGACTTATCAATGCATTGGTATACAATTATGAATGACAGTTACAGTTTAAAATTGTTCACAATCTTCTTTTTATAAATTTTTTCCCGAGGCTATGAAGAACATAAGTTGGTTAAAAATTTTGTCGACTTGAATTCAAATTCTTCAGTTTTAATTTAGAAAATATTTTCAATCTGAAAGTTATGAAACACAGTTTCAACATTTTGGATCTTGAATTTTTAACTATCATACTCTAAATTGTAGAATTCTGTAGACTAAGCAGCGATAATGAAGGAAAAATTATATTTGAAAATCAATTTGGGATGAAGCCCGAAAATCGAAGTTGGTATTTGGAATTTTCGATGAGCCCAAAAATCGGACTCTGTTTTGAACACTAAGAAAGACGTCTGAAATGCGACTAGCCACTTCTGGTAGGATGGTTAGGTTAACTTAATGAAAACCACAGCACTTTTGTTAAAAATATGACGCTGGAAAGCGCGGTCTTTATTATAAAATTCAGAATAATATTAGAAGAGAACGTGTAATATAAAAGCACATTGACTTGTTGCTTGGCGAACGCGGACTTGACGAGACTGATAAGACCGGCTGGACATGACAAGTGTGAGCAGTGTACAGTGTAGTGCAAAGGTGTGTGGTTCGCGTACAAGAAAACGAATTTCGAGGGAGACGGAGGTGTTCTGCCTCGACTTACTCAAAGGGTGGGAGGGCCTGCCGCCTTGTCCTGCTCTCTCGGCAAAATGCCGAAAAATCAAGAATTAATGGTCAGAGACTGGACTGACAAAAATGCGAAGATTTTCAAACCCTACTGCAAAAGCAATAATAGTGAACCACTCAAATTATCGAATCGATTTGAGGAACTCCAAACTCCAGAAGATGAAGACATTACTGACATGACTGAACAGGAATTAGCAGAAAGCTTGAGCGCTGAAAGTCAGAGCGAAAGGAAGAGATCTCTGGAAGAAGAAAGCATCAGCACGGGACCCCACTCCCAGCGGACAAGGACAGAACAAAGTAACGATGCTTTCAAAAAGGGAAAAATACCACCTATCATCCTGGACCATACCATAGAGGATTTTGCTATACTTATCAACACCATGCAGGAAGTTACAACTGGAGAAATATGTGTTGAAAAGAACGCAAAATCTACAAAAACTACAATCTACTTGGAGAGTATGAAGGACCATCAGAGCATCAGGAAATTACTGGTCAAAAATGAAATCTCTTTCCACACTTACTCTACAAGGGGAAAAGAAATAATCAACTCGTCATCTATGGACTAGGACACTTCGCTACAGAAAATGCCAAGCAATGCCTCGAAGAGCAAGGACTACAAGTTGCGGATGTGGTGAGCATTAAGCAGAAATCAGAAGAAGCAGCCTGGCGAAATCCACTCTACCTCATAACCCTCCATAAGGATACGAAACCGCAAGATGCCTTCAAAATTAAAGCAGTCTGCTACATGAAGATCAGATGGGAACACTTCAGAAATACGAAAATGGTCACCCAATGTCGCCGATGTCAGAGGTTCGGGCATGGTACACAACACTGCTATGCCAAACCGAGGTGCGTGAAGTGCGTCAAAGAGCAACTTACAGTAGACTGCAGTAACGTCAGAGACAAAGATAAGCCTCAATGCGTGAATTGTAAAGGAGATCACCCAGCTAATTTCACGGGATGCGAAATATATAAACTCCATCTGGAAAAAGTACAGCAACTGAGAACCCAAAGACATGGACAGGCGCAAAGAGTAAAAACTCAGCCTAAAGGGATACAGTGGAGACCTAAAAAGGGACTTTCCTGCTCTACCAAGGACTGCGCAAACGGAAAATACCTACCAACGGCCTACTACCTCTGGCTGGAGCTACAACAACGATGCGCATTTTCATCGCAGAACTCAAAACACGGAATCCAGAAAGCATGCTGAACCAGGAATTGAGGACATAAAGAACGTTTTCCAAGAGATCAACCAAATCTGTGATCTAGGTAAGCTCTTTAAAATAGCGCTTAAACTTAAAGAAAAAATGTCATCATGTAAGACTGACTTTGAAAGACTACAAGCCCTTCACGAGCTGGCTGTTGAACTTGATGCCTAGAGATTAAAATTCAAGCGAAAATCTTGCCTATATTTAAATCAGGGAAGGATAAAACTTTGCCTACAAGCTATAGGCCTATCAGCCTGCTAGCTACTCTTAGTAAAATCTTTGAAATTATAATCTAAAACTGACTTCGAAATCATGAAAAAGTTAGGGAACAATTTATCCCGGAACAGTTTGGATTTAGAGCAGGCCACTGGACAGTTCAACAGCTCGCTCGAATTACTGATTATATAAGCCTTCACTTTAATATGAGACATAGCACTGGTGCTCTATTCCTCGACATGGAAAAAGCCTCCGATACTGTATGGCACAAAGGACTCATAGTTGAGCTACAAAGATGTGATATACCCTGGCGGAAGTTTCGGATTGAAATTTATTCCGTACCAATCCGAACTCTACCGAATCATTCCGGAATCTGTATCCGAACCATTCCGAAGTCATCCGAAATGAATGTTCAATCCTTTCTAATCCATGCGTCGGAATCCAATTCAATCCGAATGAATCCGATACTTCTCTGAAACTAACACCTAATCCTTTTTAATCCGAAAGGCCAATCCGATTGGATCCGAATTAAACTATTAATCCTTTCCAATCTGTAATCATAATCCGAATGAATCAGAAACCTTGTTTCAATCCTTTCGAATCCGCCCTTTTGATCCCAATGAATCCGAGGCTCATACGAAATGACTGTTCGATCTTTTCTTATCCATGCGACGAAGTATCGGATTCATTCGGATTGGATTTGATTCCGACGCATGTATGAGAAAGGATTGAACAGTCATTTCGTATGAGCTTCGGATTCATTCGGATCAAAAGTTCGGATCGGAAAGGATTGAAATAAGGTTTCTGATTCATTTGCATTAAGATCACGGATTGGGAAGGATTAATAGTTTAATTCGGATTCAATCGGATCGGCCTTACGAATTGAAAAGAATGGGTGCTAGTTTCAGAGAAGTATCGGATTCATTCGGATTGAATTGGATTCTGACGCATGGATCAGAAAGGATTGAACAGTCATTTCGTATGAGCCTCGAATTCATTCGGATCAAAAAAGCGTATTGGAAAGGATTGAAACATAGTTTCTGATTCATTTGGATAAAGATTACGGATTGGAAAGGATTAATAGTTCAATGCGGATCCAATCGGATTGGCCATTCGGATTAAAAAGATTAGGTGTTAGTTTCAGAAAAGTATCGGATTCATTCGGATTGAATTTGATTCCGGCGTATGGATTAGAAAGGATTGAACATCCATTTCGGATGACTTCGGAATGGTTCGGATACAGATTCTGGAATGATTCGGATTGGTTTGGAATGCATTTCAATCCGAAACTTCCGCCAGGGATACCTATATATTTGATTAAAATTATTGGAAAATATTTGAGTGATAGAACGTTTGTGGTAGAAATAAATAATGAAAGCTCGACTGAAAAACCTATAGTAGCGGGTGTATCGCAAGGCTCCGTGTAAGGACCAGTATTATTCTTATATTATCTAAATGACATACCAAAATCGAAAGATGTGAAATTAGCTCTATTTGCGGATGATACGGCTTTATATTATGCATCGCGGCGTAAAAAACAAGCTGTATTGAAGCTACAGGGACAAGTTGTAATTTTAGAAAAATGTTTTCATAGGTGGAAACTAAAAATAAACACTGATAAGACTGAACTTGTGATATTTTCAAATAATGTCGGTGATAAAGTAGTTCCTAACATAAAAATGTATAAAGAAAACATTGTTCCTAAGAAAGAAGCAAAATACTTATCCAGGGGGAAATTGCCGAGACCTTACCATTGGCGCACGATTGGACCAATACTGGCAGCCATATTGGGAAAATATT
>WSXT02113969.1:0-11119 GCA_011762715.2 Neuroterus valhalla
TTTCTTTAAAAAAAATCATATTTCCGTGTTACAACTCCCAGATTTGGTACAAATTTAAATTTATGTTTGAAAATTCACTCTCTTATTGAGAAATAATGTATTTGAGTTGAAAATATCAAATGTGTTCTTTAGATGACTCGTCTCATTCACTCAAAAATACAAAAACTTGGCTGAAAACTGATGTATTTCCTTGAAAATTCATTTCTTCCGCGACAGCATATATCATCTTGATAGAAAATAATTTTATTTCTATGAAAATTTAACTTCTTGCTCATGTTACATAAGATTATGGACAGATGCTAAAGTCCAAACTTTTTTACAGCCGGGAATAATAATAAAATTTTTCGATAAGTAGGAAAATTTATAAAAGATATTCCCCTCAATATTATGGGTCACATCCAGACTTTATATAAGAAGTCTCGAAATATATATTTTTTAAGTTTAGATGTGCCGCATGAGATTAAGAAAAATATTTTGCATCAATTTTCCTATTTCTCGAAGAATTAGCTAAACTTTGTTGAAAATTCAGTTTTTCAAGATTCACCTTTCGGTTAGAAAATTTAACTCTTTTGTATAAAAATCTTTTTTTACTTAAATAATTTGGAGACAAAAAACTATCTAAATTGTTATGAAAGAAGATATCAAATTCATTTTCATCTTCTTTTTACTCTTAAAAATTTACGGATTATTAAACGTTTTTCGACTTCAATCGGTTTGTACTGAGAGTAATGTTGTATGGAATTTGCGGAAGAATATTTTTTCCTTTAATTCAAAAAGTAATTCTTCGAAAAATCTTTGAAAATAAATATAATAGGCTCATTAAAAATTGTACTGAGTCTTGGTAAGGAATTTAATTTGATTCTTTTGATAATATCCAGGCAGATTTATTTTAATTCAAAATAAAATGAATTTTGGGTAATTTATGGTAAGTTATCACATTTCCGTGTAAATGACCATAAATAACCAAAAATTTTCAAATATTTCCGGAACTTTATGGAAATTCCAACTTTCATTTATAGGAATTTCATCTCAAGTTACCATGGATTGCCTGTAAGAATACTATGAATTACCGAATATTTCCATGAATTTCCAGGCGAATAATCTTAAGTTACCATGAATTTCCTGCAAGATTATGAATTACCGGAAATTTTCATAAATTTCCGGGAATTCACAGAAATTCTCTTATTTAAATTTTGGGTGATTCATGGTTAGTTGACATATTTCCATGTGAATTACATGAATAACCGAAAATTTCCGGAAATTTCATTATTTAATATATTTTTGTTCATGATAAATTACCATATTTTTTCCAGAACTTCTCTGCTATTATGCTTCCTTTTTTCTAAATCCAATATAAGCTAAATGATGACGTTACTCCGAAAAATGCCTGAAATCATCCATTTGTTATGAAAAATATCGAGAATGACTTTTTCCCCTAGATGCATAGAATTGGCACTATTAAGCCATATTTGAAACCATGTAACAGGAACAGCGTTCCCATTTTATCACTTTTGATAATATGTTATCGAGATAAAGTCTTTTTTTTCTCGGAAAATGAAACAGAGTATATTATCCACTCTTGCATTCATTGCCATAACAAATACTTTTTTTCATTTCTCCAAACTCTCTTGAATTTTTCCAAAATCAGCTATGAAATAAAAGAATTCACATCCAAATCTAAAGGTAAATGCTCAGTGGAATTCGAGTGGAATCGGGAAAATCAGAGAGTCCCTAATGAAACAAATTTGACAAAATTTGAATAAACTAAAGCTATAAGATAATTCACGAATGATTGAAACAAAATCTTCTGAATAGAGTAGGATCAATTGAAGTTCGAAGAACTTTATTGAATATGGGAAAGATTAAGGGTAAGCCAAATTCAACACTCTTAGGAAGAATTCGTAAAAGTTCAGAAGCACATAGAGACTTGAATTCAATGCTTGTTGAGGTGATCTCTGTTAATTGTTGAAAATTAAATAAAACATGGGCAAATGCTGCCGGTGTTACGATGTTTCAAATAAAGCTGTAAATGGCAAAAAAGAATTAATAAAATCGGTCCGATATGTATAGTCTAAAAAAGTTAGAATGCTGGAAAACATAAACATACTCCTACTGATTGAATAATATTTTCTGCAGACTCAAGCACAGTTCCTCGAATGTGTTAATGCATGCCCTGTAAGTAGAACAAGATCAAAATGTCATTGTTTATATGAGAAAAAAATTGTTCTTTCCTACAATTGTGAGCTTGAAAAAATTGTTCCAGACCGGTGGAACATTTGACATTCTTTGTGTGTTCACTAGTGGAAATTATGTACCTGTGGGAGCTTCGGAATTCATATGCCTCAATTCATGTGGACAATGTGAGTTGTATCAAGTATCTTTTTTCTATTTCCTTAAGAATATTAATATTTCAATTATTTCAAAACATGATGTCTGGGTTCAACAGAACCATTTGTATATGGCATACAGAAATTCGTTTAATCTTTTCTTATCTCTCAGATCTGTTCTATTCGCCCTGATACATTGTTTATAATTTTCGTTTATGTAAGCATGATTATCTTGATCTGATCCAGTGAACATTCAAACTCGTTTATCCCTCAAACTTTACACTCTTTGACCTTACAGAAGAGTATTCTTTTCCCTCCTTTTCGTAACCTCTTTTTTCTCCTCTACGTATTGATTCAACTTTCTTTTATCCATTTCTCCAGAACTGTATTCAGAAACCTCTCCTCCGTCCTTCGCTTTTACCACTACATTGTCCCACGCCAGATTTATCTTTCCTTTATCCATCCGAACTTCTGCCTATGCTCCTCTTCTTATTCCGCCTTTGGGACTGAGATGGATACTAATACTTCTATTTCGCCTGTCACCTGTACCTAACTTCTCTCTTCCTATTCTTCTAATCTTTTTGATCCCTCGTTTCTTTTTATCGACCTATCGCCTCTTTCTGTTCATCTATCTGAACATCCTTGCTTCCTTTCTATCCTTATATTCATAACTTCTTTCAACCTCTACTATTGGTTAGTGAGAGGGTGATCCTGATCTTTTTTCTCTCCTATCTCTAGTTTCTGAACCCATCATGTCACTAAGTAATTTCCAATATTCGTTCCCCTTTTTTCATAAACCCGTCCATATTTCCCTACCAACATCCCCTCTTATTCTCTTCTCTAGTAGAAGCCATATCAATTCCTCCAAACTTGTTGAAAATATAATTTCTCTGTCATTCAGTTTATCCCTCAGAAAATTCTCTCACACTATGTTCCTCAGCCCCTTCCATCTCTATGTTATGTTTGTTCATTAAGAGTTTCTTCCATTGTGATCTCGATATCTTCTTTATTTTCTATTATACTCAACATCTTCATGTCCGTACTCCTCTTTTACTTATTCTCTCTATAAGATCAACATTTTTTCTTCTCCAATTCATTCCTTTAGCTATTCGTCCAACCTTATTCATCCCCATTCACGTGTTCTTCTACTATCATCCACCTCTCTTCATTGAGCCCAATCTCTCCTGCTACTAATCCTTTCTTCGATTCCTTGATATAATTTTCACCCTATGGTATTGCTAATAAATCTTTTCTTATTACAATTACCATTCTTCAATCCTAGGCATCGAGATTCGTATGCTCATCATTTTTCTTTTTGAAGCCTCAACCATCTCTCAGGGTCCCTCCTTCTTCTTCTAGCCTTATTTTTGATATCGCAACACCCTCATTATTTCTTTTCTCCAATTTCAACGGTGCCGTATCATTTTCTCTCTTATGTTTCATCTTCATCATTTCTTTTATTCTTACCCTCGCCTTTATTCTCTTTAGCACTATTTTCATACCTTTCTCTAATTTCATCTCCTTTTACGTGTTTTTTTCATACCTTCAATCATTATCATTTCTAAACTCTACTGCTCCAAACTTCTGTACTGGAATGTATATTTTGCCATCTTTCTTCCTAACTCTTTCACTTCTTCTAAAGGTTGCTTTATATGCTGAGACTCTGCTCCATATCCGCAGAGTAAAATGACTTTTTATTGTAGCATGCTATGCTCCTGTTGGTAATGATATGAAAAAGGCAACAAACACATTCTGAGACTCGTTGAATCATTTCATAGAAACATGCGAAAGAGGAATTCCTTCTAGAAATGGGGGACTTTCTGAGTGTGTATTTTAAAGAAGCTGTATAAAAAGGAAACCATGTAACATAATGATCGTGACACAAACAATGATACGCTAGACAAATCATAGTTAGGTGGAAGATGCAGAATCGGCCTCAGCGACATTATTTCCGTATTCGAGAAACAAAAAAGTGCAGTGATGAGCCTACTTATCCAAATTGTATAGCGTCTAAAATGCTACAGAGCGGTCGCAGATATTTGTTTTGGTGGCTGCATGAATAAATGAATATGTGAGCTGTGAACGGTGAAGTTCCCGATGATTGGAGATAGGCGATTATCGTCCTAATCAACATGGGGAAGGGTAATCGAGTCAACTGCAATAAATATTGAGCAATTATCGTAATAAGTACTGTAGGAAAAATATTCAACAACATATTCATTGATAACGCCATGATAATAACAAAGTAATTGAAAAAGCTTAAGAGTGAACAAAGTACTTTTCTGTGCATTTGTTGATCTAGTAAAATCTTTCGACAAGGTAAATAGAGCCACACCTTGATAAGTCTTGGAAGAGTATGGACCGACTGGATGGCTTCTAGAAGCAATACAAGCAACACATAATCGTAGTATAGCGAGTTTGAGAGTAAATGGAAATCTGAGTGATTGGCTTGATATTGATCAGGGTCTGTCTTACTTTCATTCATTCTATTCATCCGATCTCAAACTGTAAATTCTTAATCCCTCCTTTTGTGACATTTTCTGAAAATTTTGTCTTGCTTTCTTCTCGTTCTTATCACCTTAAGGCGTACCGAATCCTCCCTCCTCGAAATTATTGTCCTTCTCGCTTCTACTTTCATCCTTCAATGGTAGTGCACTTTCTCTATTTAATTTACGTTCTTAAAGTAACATATACTTTTTCTTTTCAAGTTATGTCATGGCAACATGATGAAAAATGTAAGGATCACGAACCATACACCGAACCAATCCCATCATGATCCTAGATCACAGCTGCTGGATTATAAGTTGTTATATTTTTATCCATATCAATTAAATCAAATGTAAGAACCCATCCGAATTGTAATTTGTTTAAATTGACAACAATTCTACGTAAATAAAACTCTAATGTGTGATAAGTTTGAACGTTTCCTAATTTCCTTTTTTAAAGTTTGAAATTATAAGTATTCTTGACTCATTTATATTAATAACAGAGATAATAATTGATATCATAGAAGTTCTCGGTGGCTTAGTCGTATATGTGCTTGAACTTCCTGCTGGAAGTCTGAGGTTCGTCCCTGAGCCGTTGCTCAAATATTGATTTGTGAGTACCTCAAAGTCTGAGATGCAATTGTTTTCTACATTCTCATCATGAAAGGTATCAGATTTATGCAATGTTGGACCTCCCCTCTCCTCACACTCCTCATTTATAAAAAAACCACAGAAAAAATATAGACTTTTGGACCACTGACACAATCTTAGCTAAAAACAAGTAGACACAAGTTCTTTACCAAGAAAATATCTTTGAATATATTATCAAATTTTTTTTAACAGGATCTGTAGTTTGCATTTACATCAGGGAATATAACTATAAAAATGAAATAATAAAATTTTTGAGAAAATGACAAGGGCAAAGGATTGATGGAGAAAATTTGTTTACCCAAAAAATATCTGTAAAGTTGTTATCATTTTTTCCTTTTGGACGCGTCGTTTTTGTTTCAATCGTAAACAATGGAATTGAAAATTAAAAAGCTAACTTCCTAGGAGAACGGAAAAAAATCGTCATGTACGGAAAAAAATTAAGCAACAAAACTTCTTCATCGTTTCGGACAAATTGTGATCGAGTGCGCAGCACGAGACACGCGAGGAGAAATTTGTCGTCAAACCCGGAGGAGCTTTAATAAGAGAGAAGCTACAATCATCAAATTAAAGTAGTTGACATTTTGCTTTTGAGTTTCAAAAGCTTCGTATGAAACTGTAGGGAAGTACAAAGACCGAGCACGGAGCTCCACAGTGGTGCCTGTATATGGATTATAGGGATATAGTGAGAAAGAAAAAAGATTCTAGATCGGTCTTTCCTTCACCATGTTTCGATAAATAGAGATATTAGGTTACAAAATTCGAAGCTCCCGTTTCGTTTTCATGCACATGCAGCGATAGAGATTTGATAAAGAAACAGACAGTTAAGATGTGCGTTTCATCCATATTTGAGTATCAACCGTGCGTGACTTTTGGAGCAGCGTACACCCAAGCCTACTGCGTCTCTGGTTATTCAAAAGAATGGATTTAACTCAGGAAAATAAGTACTTTGCAAGTGGCCAGTCAGTCGTGGGGGCTAAGGCATGCGCTTTGGACCCATGCCGACTGGTTGTAGGTTCGATTCCCGCCATGCACTCTGGAAGACCCTCGGCGGCCCACGCGGTGAACACTTGCCTAGCAAGGAAGGGTTCATTTCCGGAAAGTCGTAGTGCCGGTATCTCTTGAAAAAGAGGTTACTCTAAGTACTTAGGGCTGGGGTGATTGATGGTTCGAAACTCACCTTAAGCTGTAGGTCCGCCTCACTTACTACTAAGGCAGTGGTAGGGTGTTTAAAGGAATGGTGAAGAGGTTCGAGGAAAATGTAAACCCTCAGGGGACACATCGAATCAATCAATCAACAAGTAAGTACTTTGCACATACTGTAATGCAATCTCTTCCTAGCTGTTTTCCGGTTTTAAGGGCCTCCGTTCCCTGTAAAATAAGTTACAAAAGTGCCTTTTTATTATTCTAACTAGACCATTACGTTAAAACGCTTAAAACCTATTTCTCCAGCTAATGGCTATTGTTGTTATCCTACGCACATACGTTGGAGCTTCCAGGGCTTTCGTTTCCTCTTGCTATGTTTCAATTTCATGGTTTCTCTCACCGTTTACTTTTAATATTTATTTAAATCCTTTTAACGGGAAAAACCCTTGGCTTTTTTTTCCCTCAGTTCTTCGAGTCTTCTCATCCATTCAACCCGCTGACCACTTTCATCCAGTATTCCTCTCACATAATCACTCACACTTCTGACTTCCTCTCCCTTTCCAGTACAAACCTACAGCACATGTTCCCACGAATCCACTTCATAACTATACATTCTACACACACACACACACACACACACACACACACACACACACACACAGGTAGCCTCGTTCCCTGACCCATTTGACCATCTGATACCACTTGTACTGTGATTCCATAATCTTGCTCCATCTTTCCTCACCATGTCTTACCAACATCGCCATTTCTATTTCCTGCCAATCAATACTCCCTTCATGAAAACCACATTCTTTCCTCATTCGCTGTCTCTCTTCTTCTTACTTCGAGCCTTCTGTATTGCCTCTCTCGACCTGATTGCCTTCATGCACGCTCGCGCGATTTTGCTGCCCTCTTTCCTTATCAGCTTCTCTTCCAACTTCCATGCTCTCTTCACTCGTTGGACTACTAATTTTTCTCCACTCAGTTCTTCCCTTAGCATATAACCTGGACAACTCCAGTTTCCTCCCATAACCCACCCCAGAAGTCGTTTGTGAAAACTTTCCACCCTCTGTTGCTCCTCCCATCCCCATATTCCTACCTCATAGCCCATAACTGGCCATACTCGCGCATCGAACATCCATATTCGCATCGTCCAGTCATCCCTAAATCTTCCCTTCCCTATGCCCTATACTTGTCCCATTATTTTACCTGCAGATTCCATTCTTTTTCTGATTCGCAGCTTGTTACCTCCCCTTGCTTTGAACCAAAACCCTGAGTAACAGAATTCCTTCACTAGTTCAATCGCTTCTCCGTTAACTTTCCTCATGTGCTCTATTTTCTACCTCCTATTCCTGAAGCACATTATCTTGGTCTTGCTAACGTTTACCTTAAGATCCTTCCCTTTCACGTCCTGTTCAAACCTTCTCATTATTAAATTCAATCCTCGTTTGTCCTCCGCTAATAGTACTACATCATCCGCATATGCTGAAGAGTAAAGTTGACTGCTGCCTCAGATCGTACCTCCTTTACCTTTTTTCTTTAGCTTTTCCTTCAAGTCTGCCAGCATTATACTAAACAACAGCGAACTTAATGCGGAACCTTGCTGCTTTGAAGTTCACGAACAAGGTTACCAGTTTCCCCTTTTTCCATCCCAAGTTCCTATTCACTAGATAATATAAGAAGAATATGTTATCCGTTGTTCCCATTCCTTTCCTGAAACCCGTCCGGTTGTCCCCTGTCGCTTTATTCCTTTCCCGTCTCTCAATTGCCTCGTCCACTTCCCCCCAACTTATATCGTTTCCGTTTTTCCCTCCTCCCTATATAACCCTGTTCTCTAACTTCAACCCCCCCCCCCCTAACAGCCCTATAAGTACTCCGTCTATTCACTCAGTTTTATATCAATAACAACCCCCTTCCTTCTTCCTCTTCCCCTATTTATCACCTCCCATACTTTTCCTTCCTTCACCGCTTTCTCCACTTCTTCCTTATATCTCTCCTTTTCCTCCTGCTTTTTCTCGTTTACCATTTCCTCACATTCTCGCTTCCTCCGGTTTTACTTCCTCTCGCTAATCTCTGCTCCTCTCCATTCTTTCACACTCTCCTTTATTTTCTCTCTACTTTCCTCAAATTCCTCATCCCGCCATCCTATTCTTTTTATCACCCCCTCCTCTTTTCGTGTTACATCTTCTTCTACCCTATATATTACCTCCTTCATTCTTTCTATTATCTCCTCACCCCGTCCTCTTCTTTAACTTTTAGATTTTTATTCTTCATTTTTTCTCCAAATTCCTTCAACCTGTCTCTTCCCCAGCATTCTATTTTCCTCTTTCTTACCTTTCCTCTTCTCTTCCTTATGCTAGAACGTAGTCTATTACTGTTTCTCCTTTTCCTGTGAATGTTTATTCACCATCCTCGTCCTACTTTGATTTCTTAATACAAATGAACTACCCTGCTTCTCCTATCAAGTTCAGAAATATCCTACCCTCGAGACCTATTTCCTTATGATTTGATTTCCTCATAAACACTTCTTCCTCTTCATCCCATACCTCTCCTCCCTGACTTACAGTCTACGCATTTGGTCACCCCTTATCAATACCAGCCCCTCTCCTTATTCTTCAATCCATCTTTTCATAACTTTCCAACCCCTCCACCCTTCTCCTATAAACGCATACTACTGCTACTCTTTGCCCCACCCCCCCCTTCCCACCCCCCTTGATTTATTTTCTTCCCAACCCCTACTTTTTTTCTCCCCCTTTTTTTTTTCCCTTACCTACCCACTTTAATTCTTCTCATCACAACTCCATCCTTTGTTTCGCCCTCTTCCTTTGCTCCATAATCTACAAGAAGATTCTTTCTTACTCCTGATACCATGCCACCCATCCTCCTCCCTTTTTTTGCGTTCCTTTCTTGCTTCTTGCATTTTCCACACATATCATCTTGGTACCTTCCTTTGAATCCCCTTCTAGTCCTTCTTGTCTATCCATATCTCACTCAACATTATTACGTCCCACTTTTCCAAATCTTCTCAGAAGGCTTCATCCTCATTTTTTATTCCTGACACATTCCAGAACTCTACACTGACTTCCTTATTACCCTTTTTCGATCGTTTTCTCCTCGTTTTCAGTCTTTTTTTTTTTTGTAAACCCAGGCACTTTCCCCTATCATCCATTTTCTTCTCCTCTCCTGACGCGCCATATCTTCTTCGTTTCTCTCTTTTCTTCCTTTCAGCAATCTCTTTTCACCCATTATTTCGAATTTGTCCTCCTCAAATCAATAGAAAAATCATGAAAATCGCATGAGTTTTCTCTAAAAAATAAAAGTACCTGTACGGGATATACAAAAGTATGGAAGAAATGCCTTAAAGTCTCAGGGGATAAAATCTGCTCTCAAGTCGCTGAACTTTGTCACATACAAGCGGTTAACAGTTTTATATGCATAATGAAAAAATATTTCTTCCACGTGGCGGTTCTCAAATCAATCGCGAATCACAGGGACGAACGCCTCACTTCTCTACAATCTTCAGGAGTCTGTTTCTGAACCCTACTCCTCACGAACTGCCCAACAGAGCTCACACTAAACACCTGTCCTTTTTAGGGCAATCCCTGAGACAGTAATGTCTTCCAGACCCCCGGACTCTCAACCCGTCACTACCCTTCAGTGCCCAAGCGTGGGTAACCTTCCCTTCGCGCAACTTACCTTGTATCTCTCCGAGCTCAAAAAGCTCATAGAATTCGTCGAGGCAGAGATCATTTCAAGAGCTCCCTCTCAAAATGCCAATCTTTCGGAAGCCATGGAGACCCAAATACCCGAATCCGACTCAGACTGTCAGCCTGACGGAACTTCCGATTTCACAATTGTAAAATCAAAATCCTCTAAGCGCAAACGCCTCTGTAGCCCACCCAAATCGATTTCTCATCCACACTCCGACGATGAGTCTTTATTTTCGTGTTCTTCAGACGAAGATGAACCTATTATCAATGAAAAGAGCCCTCCTCCCATTCGCATCCTTTGCAAGGATCTTTGGCCCCAAATTCATTCCGCTCTTCTTAAGGCTGACATCCCCATTCGTGCAGACAAAAATACTTATGACGCAATGGTCGTTTACCCTAAAAATGTCGACAGCTTTCGTGATATAACTCAAAAGCTGGATCTCATCGCATGAAAAAGGGCGATACTATCTGGCCCCTGGTCATTGTCTATCTGACCCCCTCCGCTCCTTCAGCTGAGTCATTATTTGACATTCAACACATTGCTGGTCTCAATGTTCGAGTTGAAGCAAATAGGGAATCGAATCAAACCCCTCAATGCCGTCGGTGTCACAAATTCTTTCACACGGCTTATTACTGCCATGCTCCCTGGTAGTGCGCATTTTGCGCACGCAACCACGCCACTCCTTCTTGCACTACCCGCAACCAAAAAGAAGCAACTCCATCTTGTCTCAATTGCAAAGGCCCTCATTGGGCCACCTTCCGAAGATGCCCAAAAGTTCCTCAACGGCCTGGCACCAAGCCGAAA
>WSXT02113980.1:0-11119 GCA_011762715.2 Neuroterus valhalla
ATTTCATTTTCTTCTAATATTTTGAAACGACATCACTTTCGTACATCAATTTTGATTGCTGCATCATGCATGAGCGAAATCAAATTATGTGTACGCAAATACGCAATAATATATTTTTTTTACTCGAAGAGTTCGCGGGGCCCTCCCAATGTTGGGGCCCGGGGCTATAGCCCCTGCTAGCCCCCCTCCCCGTTGATCCGCTACTGCCTATGCCAGAAAAAAAATATCAAGTTAGCTTCACACCCAATCCGATTAACTCCGTGTTTCCACATTTTTTCATTTATTGGAAAATTCTTCGAGCGGTAGTTTATCTCTTTTGGCACGTTAAGGTATAAGATTAGAGGAAGGCTTTCCTAGCCGAGGAAGTAGCTACATAAGAAAATAACGAGAAATGTCAAATTATCGGTTTCCTCCTCTTCTTGTGATTAAATTCAATTTCGATCGTAAATTCTTAAACGTCTTGAGAGACGTCAAAGTTTTAAGGTAGATTCTCTCATTTCCTAATTTATGAGATTCTTGGAATCATTTTATTCTTGTGATTTGTGGAAGGAAGTTTTTAAGAGTTTATACTTCTTTGAAGATTTTGATTATGATTTATATAACGAACATGAAGTATCTATGGTAGAGAATGAGGGGGAAATAAATTTTTCAGAGAGTCTATAATTTACTTTATGATTATAACTTTTGTCAAATCCAACAAATACTTTTTTTAAGTGTATGAAAAATTAATACAGCATCTCAAATTACACTGCAACCTCAATATCATTCCACCCGAACTCACACCTTCCTCGAAATGCGCTCGTGGACGAGAAGGCGCGAGGGGATTGGAGAGGGGCGCTCTCTTCACTCCATTCTCCGCCAGAACCGTGCATTGAAAGTGGACAGTAGTACCCTAGCATAGATTCTCGCAACTGCGCTTCAGTTGGCGTCAGTTATTCGCGTGTATTCGGCCCTGACTGTTTACGTTTCAGCTCACTCGATCTCGTTCCAAGGCCGACGATACCCAAGCCCGAAACCGGAATGAGATTGAGGTTGCAGTGTATTTGTTTAGAGTGTCTCGTTGGAAGTTTGACTCACTGGCCGACAGACTGTTTTCACTTCTCTTCTCAAATCTTATATTATTATGATAATTATTATTATTATAGTCGGCTACCGGCTGACTTTGGGATTTGTGGATTATTTTTACACGATCCGTACACTTTTCACAAAATATTTATTTTTACGCAGGGAATAAATTTCTCAGAGAAAATATAATGTGGATAATGAACTGGAATTACCCCACAATAATCTGCCAATCATTCATTCATTCATTTTTTTGGTCCTTAGCTAAGCTCCTTCGTGAAAAAGTGACATTTTGAAGGCCAAGAAAATGAGTGAGTTAGCTTCAGAACCTTCAATTCAATAATATTTGAAAAGACTAATTGAAAAGTAAATGTAAAAAATATATAATTGAAAATAATGCTTTTTGATGATAATTTATCCTTTCGAGGGAAAAATTATTTTTCTTGGTAGAGAAAACATCTTTTCAGTTGAAAACAGATTCTCTTGGTTCAATTTTGACCTGCTTCTTAAGGGTTTATAATTTTTGTTGAAACTTTTTCTCTTTAGATAGAAGTTATTCTGTTTTGTTCAATGATTCAATTTTTTTTATAATTCGTCTTTTTTAGTTGGATTAAACTGTTTTTTTTTTAACTTTGTTGCATCGAAATATCAACTACAACATGTTTCGATGAGAATCCGTCTCTATTGGTTGAAATTTAATATTTCAGTTCAAAGTTCAACTACTGTGGAAAAAAGTATTTTCCTACATTGTTATTCAAGATTTATCATTTTTGTTGGAAATTCAACCTTTTGGTCGTATATCAACTCTAATGTTAAAAATGTAGACATTTTTTGTTGCAAATCTCATTATTTTGATGAAAATTCCAAAACATTGATTGAAAATTCAAATATCTATTGAAAAATGGAACTATTTAGTTGAAGAGTTCAACTATTTAGTTCAAAATATATCTTTTTAAGTAAAAAATTCAATTAAATGATGAGAATTTAATCGACAAAACTATTTATAGTTTAGAATTCATTTATCTTTGAAATTTACCTCTTTGGTTGATAATTCGACTCAGCTGAAGAGATGTTTTTTGTGTGAAAATTCAACTTTTTCCTTTTTTTCTTGACACTTATCCTCTCAAAAATTCGTCTAAAATTCTTCTTTTTCCAAGAAATTAATCTTTCTGGTTGAAAATTCATCTTTGAAGGTCAAAGTTTGTAATTTTATCTATTATGTTGCAAGTTTGAGTTTTTTGTAGAAAATTAAACTTTTTTCATGGAATTCATCCGTTTGGAATGAAAATTCACCCTTTTTTGGTTGAAAACCAACTTTTTTATCTAAAATAAAACTTTTTTCTAATTACAATTATTCACCTTTGCTTGGAAACTTGACTATCTTGTTGGAAATATATAACTCTATGTTTAAAATTAAACTATTTTTTTAATTCATCCATTTTGTTGGAAGTTCACAAATTTGAATGAATATGTAACTATTTTGTTAGAATCATATTTTTATGTCAAGAATCCAACTCTTCTTAACTGTTGATGTTATGGATGTTAATGATGTTAAAGATGTTAATGTTTTTTGTCTACTGGTCCTATCAATATTTAAATAATTATTTATTTAGATATTGATAGGAACATAGACAAAAAACATTAACATAATAATACTATTCAAATCTTTTGTCTAAACTTTATCCTTTTCTATTAAAAGTTTAACTTGTATGCTTGAAAATTCAACTTTCTTCTGAAAAAATCATCGATTTAGATAAAAAATTTCATCTTTCTGTGTTGAGAATGAAGTTTTTTGTTTGAAATTTAACTTTTTAGTTTAAGAATTGAACTTTCTTCTGAGAAATTTGTTTTTGTGACACGGAAATTCAACTTCATATTAGGTAAAATGTGCTACTTTTTTGGTTAAAATTCAACCAAGGTGTCCAGAGATTCAAAGGAAAAAAATTCGAGGAATTTTCCAGGTTCTTATTTCAAATAATATTTAAATGAAATTTGAGTTTTACTAGAAAACGAACACCGAAAACCAATTTCCAACAAAAGCATATTGAACTTGAATTCTTAAAGTTAAACAACTTTTCCTAAAATGCCTTCATTTATGGTTGAAGGTTTATTATTTTAGCTGGAAATTCATATTTTCCCATCGAAAATTGAGATATCTTGTAGGAAATTTAGGTTTACAGTTGAAAATTACCTTTTTTGTTCTTAACTCATATTTTTCTCTGAAAATCCAAGTAATGAATCAAAATTGAACTATTCTTATGAATATAAAACTATTTGGTATAAAATTCAATTTTCCGAAAATTTATCTTTTAGGATGAATTTTCGACTCTTCTCTTTGAAAATTTATCTATATATTTGTTTGAAATTCCTCTTTTTATCGAGTGATGATTTTTCAACTTAAAACATAAATATTCTTTTTTTTTGAAACTCATCTATGGATATTGTGAAACAAAGAAAATGTATTTCCATAGAACTGATTTTTTGTCAATTTCATATTGATTTCTACAAGCTTCAGGCAGAAATGCCTGAAATTGTAGGGAGTCCATTCATTTTGGATGAATATTTGATTTCTTTGGGACAGGAATAAATATTTTGCAACAAAACAAACTAAGCAGTCTCATTATTCGAAAAGTTAGAGGCAGATGCTTAAAATTCCTGAGGGGGGAGGGGGGGGGGGGAAGAAACTTCTAATCCAGACAAGAAAAGCAGCTTTCGTTTTGTGAAAATATGTTCACGCTTTTTTTTTGTTGCTTGCATTTAACTTCAACGAATCTTGATACGTAGGAATTTATTTTCAAATATGCATTAAAATGTAATCAAAATTTACGACCAAATTTTTATGCTACTATGTACGCAGAGGAACCCTCAGCTCTATATCGCTAGATAACGTGCGATTTTGTAATAAGTTTACAAAGAAAAAGAAATTGATTGTGTTGTTTTTTTCTTGGAAAAAATTATGTTTAATGTCCAGATGCAAGATCTAAATAATTTTATTACTGCACTCTTCTAAAACTGTAAACAAAAACATTAAAATCTCTTAAAACAAGAAGTTAAAGTCAAAATCTTGGAAAATAAATTAAACTTCTGTTAGAGGACAAAAAAATTTAAATTATAATTATTATACATATCTAGTTAACTGTTTAAAAGTCAACGCAGTCAAGGTAATATAACTTAATATAATTTTTTCGTCATACTTGTGGTCCCATTTTTGAAAATATTGTAAAAAGTCATTAGGCTAAAAGATGTTCCGAATAATTTCATGAACTGGTTCTAATAAATTTGGTTTTAAAAGCGAAAATCGGGCAGAGTTTACAATCTGGCTAACAATTCGTAAATTCTTGTAATATACCGTTTAAATTTGATTATTCTTCATCAAACAAGTATTAGGAGTTGAAGAAGTCAAAGGACTTTTTTTCCAAATATTTTGAGTCATAATAATTTGAAGAACTTATTAACTGAAGGAGTAAATAAGAAGTATCTAAGTGAATAGGCGAATATTAGTTTTCAATTAATAATTTCATCTCGTTCTACAATTCTGTACAATTGAAACATATTCAGAAGAATTCCATTCATTATCAATATTAAACATAATTCTTATTCAATTAAATTTATTCTCCAAGTACACCCATCTCGCGTTTTACATAAATATATATGATTTTAATTTAAAATTAGTTCCCAAATTTGGATGATCAAAATGAATAAGGCATCCATTAAAAAGAAAGAGAATATACAATTTTCAAACATTGAATCTGAAATTCTAGAATTTCTAACGTTTTCAATTTGGGACAAATCAAACTTTTATCATCCTAAAGTCAATATAAAAATGTTCAATTTTGACCTTTTTTAATTCAAACTAATTCAATTCCAAATTAGAAGAGTTTGAATGTTCAATTTTCAACATTTCATCAATTTTTGATTATTCTCATTTTTGAAGATTTTCATTTAAAAGTGTTCAACTTTCAACGTTTTTATTTGAAAATAATGTAACTTGACTTACTTTTTACTTGAAGTTGTATTATTTTAAAAACTTGAATCTAAATATTAATTCTAATTTTTGAATTGGAAATTATTTAATTTTGAAAGCTTTCAACTCAAAGATATTCAAATTCAAATTTTGTAATATGCATTTTCATATTTCAGATATAAGATTGAACAATCTTGAACGTTTCAAAAAAATTCCAGATTCTATAATCCAAAGCTGAATTCAGAAATGTTTATCTTTGACGAATATTAATTGGACTAAATTAAATTTAAAATTGGAAAGACCTTGAACACTTATTGTCCTATTTTTAAACTTTGAACTAAAAACACTTTCAATGTCTAATTATTTTATTTTCGCTTTTCAACTAAAAGTTATCACCTTCTATTCAAAACAATTTAAAGTTCTACAATTTGGAATAAAAAAGTTTCAGAATAAAACAGTTTGGGATGCTAAAAAAATTTGCAATGCTGTGATATGAATAGTTTCAGATTATATATTCGAAAATTTCGAATCGCAACTACTTTCAGTTGAATAATTTCAAATTAAGAAATTTTCAATTGAATGAGTTCTAATCGAGAGAGTTGAAAATGAATTCTTTCGAAGTATATCTCAGATTTCTAAATTTGAGGGGGTTGTGTGGTAAACATTTTTCAAGAAATCGAACATTTTTTTTTTGCAGTTTTGGTTACTTTAAACCCGCGAGAATAACGTTGAAACCTTCCTTTACCTCAGATGGTATCGGAAAATGATTACAACGACTGTCCCAAAGAAAAAGGTAATAACAAAGATTTCCGAGAACAGAGTGTATTAACTATATTATGCTGCGCTAGTGTTGTATCTCCATTTGCGAATTCATAAAAATACGACACTTTAACGAAGTAGAATATAGTTTATGCGCTCTCTTTTCGCAAATATTTGTTACGACCTTTTTCTTTGGGACAGTCGAAAAATGAGATCCGCCGCAAGGTCTCGAGAGCAAGATCTTCAAACGCGTTCTCCTCGAAACAGTGTTTTTTGAACTGGTACCCACGATTCCAGCCGACCTACTGGAGCGATTCGCCTAATTTTTTTTTGAAACTGTTCAGAAAAGACTTGACTATCGTATGACCCTTGATAATTACTGTCTCATGAAATTTAACAACATTAGGACACAATAAGTAACAAAAAACAGTCGGAAAAAGAGAAAAAACTTTTAAAGTTGCACTATTTGTTTATTTATCAATGAATTTCGTTAGGCAAGGGTCATAAGATAGCCATTCATATGTACTTCAAAATAAAATTTATTTCGTATGTTTCTGATTATCCATAATAGAGAAATCATGGGTACCACTTTTAAAGATGGCGCCTTTCGGTCGCCCATATCTCCACCGGATGTCAACGAAAATTTACAAAAAAAAATTTTTTCTATACTCCACAACATGTAGAATAACATATGGAAAAATCAAAACTTTCAAATAAAAATTTGTGAGAAAAAAAAGGTTGGAAAAAGGTCGATTTTACCACACTACACCCTTAAAGGGTGTAAGATTGAATATTTTTGAAGAGAGTATAATTTTGAAATTATGTACATATCATTTCTGATTCAAAGCTTTAAAAATTGGATGATTTTAGATTACAATTTCCAAAAAAAATGATTTTTTCAAATGAAGTAAGTTCAAGTTATTTCGAATTTATAAAGTATCCAAACAGAAACAACTTCAAGCTCAAAGAGTTTAATATCAACTATTACATTCTTCTTTCAGAGTTCATCTTTTCCGGTGTTTTGAGGTGATAATTCATGATTGTAGTTTTTAATTTATTTAGAAATAAACTGTTTGATTAGGAATTAACCTCTTCATTGAAGAATCATATTTTCGGGTTGAAAATTAAACTGTTTCGTGAAAAATTCTTCATTTTAGCTTACTCATTCGGGAATTTGGTAGTAAATAAAACTAGTTAGTATAGAATTTCACATTTTTCTGGTAGATTTTTCTTCTCCTATTCAACTTATTGGTGAAAAACAAACTTTCCCATAGAAAAATTCGATTCCCGGGTTGCAATTTTACTGGTTCTCAGAAAACTTGGTATTTTCAAATTTTCACAGTAACCTCCACAGTAATTTTTTTGTGAAAAATAATTTAACTTCCTTAAAGAAAAACTTTTACTCATTTTTTCTCTTCCTTTTTTATTTTATTCAGTTAAATACAATTTCGACTATTTTTTTGTGTGTAGGATTTATATTGCAATTATCTTTTATTTGTTGTTTTTATTTTGAATTTTTCTTGTCCTTAAACCTAATTCTTATTATTTTTTATTGGCATTTTAATTATTTACTATTGTTCAACATAATTTTACACGATTATTCATATGATTTCTCTAGTTTGTTGGAAGAATAAATGAGAAATTGTCAAAAATTAAGAATCAACAAATTTTTACAGGAATTTGATAACAAAACTGATTTACTAAAATTGTGAGATTCATTTTACGAACCTCCCAATATTTAATTTATGAATAAGCAATCTGTAATGAAATTACAATGCAAAATTTTGTTTATTCACCTATCTCGTTATTCAAAAAAGAAATGAAAAACAAAATACCGTAACGTTGAAATTTTTAGGTGCCAAATTTTTTTATTTCTCTTGAGAAATCACCATTGCAAGTAATTTTTTTTTCAAAAAAAGTAGTGAAAAATTTTTATTGTAAGGAGAGAACTTCACCTACAAAATAGAAAAAACTGAAACAATTGGACAATTTTCAGCCGAGTTATTGAATTATAAAGATAATAACATCTTGCAATAAAGGAAAATCGACTTTTTTGTCGATAATCTAAAAATTACCTACAACAACAAAACTGAAATTCAAGCAAAAAGAGAAAATACGTGTCTCATCGATGTAGATAGAGATACTTTCAAAAATTACCACGCCAAAAATATCTAGAAATCTACATATGCTATCGAAAAGCTAAAGAATTATGAAAAGTTTGAATTTCTATACTTTAATAAAAATGCGAAACATCTTTACTTTTGAAATTCACAGAATTAATCATTTTCAGTTCTCGGAAGCGATGTGGTTGATATTTTCACAACTAATAATATTTAATAATCAAGCACTGGAAATAGAAAAATGGTTAATAATAACCCACCTTATCTTTCCGATTTGAGAAGTGTTTTTATTCCTTTTCCTTCAACGGTGATTATATAGGAAAGACTTGAAGCCTCTTCAAAAATAAAAAAATCACTTATCGTTGTTGGGTTGGCTTAACAGGGAAAAATAAAAAAGAAAGAGGAAAAATTTTGCGCTCCGTTCCATCAACAAAAAAAAATTTTAAACAAACATTGAAGAGGATCGTGTGAAATGAAACTTTTTTCTTGGAAGTTTTGCGATGGCACCGAAATAAAAGAAGATATTCGATCAAAAAAACTTGCAACACTCTTTCTATTTTTATAATCAATTTTTAGGCACCAAATAAGCAAAATACGTGGGAACATAAAATATACTTATTTGTAGAACTCATTTTTTCATGAAAAATGGTATCAGCTGTTTTTTTGATTAAATTAAAAATACGACTGTTATACGCGATACAAGAAATCACCCCTTAATTCAAGATGGCGGAAAAACTGCATAAAACCTTGATTCTTCCCATTCTAAAACAATACAATACTAAATTTCTCATCCTTTTTTTCATTTATTTTAACAAAAGATAACTCAATGCACTAATTATTATTAAAAATCATTTTTCCGACAACAATACGCTGGATGGAGATTCCATCAATATTTATAATTGAAATTTGTCCTGAAATCATGAAACGTCAACCTGCATGATTTTTTCTGACCACCTTGTGACGTCATGATTTCAGATTTTAGATTCTAATAGAATTAGATTTTTACTAAAAATATCGATGGATTTGCCGACAATATTTTCTGCTTCTAATATTTCTGAATGCAAGTTATTCTTTCAGCAGTTTTGGAAGAAGAAGAAAAAAATTATCTGTCAATAAAATTTCGACCAAAAAAAAAATTTCTTATCAAAATGCGACGTTCAAGCTAACATATATTAAGATACATGCGTACGTGAGGAAATAATTTTTGCAGATAAGTTTTCGCAAACAACAATATTATTGCTTTTTTCATTGCGTTCCATTCGAGTGGGGACAATTTTTCAGGGGGAAATGAGATAATTCCGTGGTATATATACAGGCAAATTTTGGTTTGAATTTCTTCACAAAGTAGATTCTTCACGAATCTTTTCAAGAATTCACTCGCCTCTCCTCAGAAATATGAAGATCTTTGTGCTTTACACTCTCTTCCTATCCTTATCGGTGTTTTATTCCGTTGGTAAGAAACTGAGAAAGGTTTAATTTTCGAATAAAGTTCAACTCGAATGGAAGATCTGTGCCAAAACTGTTCTTAAAAAGGTCGGCACAAGTATAAAACATTTTTTAAACGTAACATATTAAAAGGTGTATTTTGTATTTTTCCAGACGGAGAGCCAGGAGAGGAGGATGAACCTCCACACCTTCCTCCACATGGAATTCGTCCTCCAAACTATCCACCAGAGCATGAACCACCACACCATCCACCACACCATCCACCACACCATCCACCACACCATCCACCTCCAGAAGAATGAAAACTTTCAGAAAAATGGAGTGCACATTTATAATATTAAAAAAAGTATAATAAGTATTTCTTGATATGACCTAATCATTACATTGTATTACTGAAAATATCTTGATAAACAGTTTAATAAAGGAAAAGTTGTATACGAATCCGTGTCAATACTGTCAATGATTTTAGACTCCTTTCATTTGAGATTGTAAAATGTCAGAAAGGGACAGGAAAGAAAGGCATTGTAGAAGAAGGACACTGCCAAAAGAGACTTTTGTTCATAAAAAAGTGGAGCCTTATCATTAAAGTTAGTGCTTATTCAATAGGTTTCTCCTAATTCGTACTAGGAATTGATTGACAAACTCCGTAATACGTGAAAAGTCCACTTGATTTTTTGCAGAATCTCTTTCACACCTTGTCTTCACAATAATAAATAGAAATATCGTAAAGATGCATGCTTTAACGTCGAGTATTTACTAGAGATCATTCAAAATTACAATTGCCATGAAGGTCATTTTCAAGTTCAAGTATGCTAGAAAATAGTCTCTATAAAAAATTTGAGTCACTAGGGTTTTACCGCTTGCGGCACAGAAATGAGCAATTACAAAAAAATAAAAAATAAATAAAGAAGGGGCCTCTAAAACATGTTCAACATTAAAAGTCAGTTTACTCGAGCATTCTATCTTATATTCCTCAATTTTTATTAATAAATTTGTACTTTTATAAGTCAGAAAATGTGTATCTTCTGCGTGGGCCGAACCAAATTTGAGGATACAAGATTTTTCTATTCGAAAATAGTATATTGTGCACAGAGCAGGAATGCCAGCATTCGCGGTTTCTCGCCATTTTGGCTATTTTCTGCTGACCATGGCGGGGAAAAAGATGGTTTGGCTATGGCTGTTTTTTCTGTCGATTTTCCACAGTGTTGGCGATTTTTTGAGCTATTTTTTATAATCTACAAAAGTTTTCACATTTTTTCTGGTTCGTGCCTAGTTCTAACAATGATATTTAAAATATCGATTTATTCGATTTACTCATAGTCCTGGGGAATTATAGATTTTTAGTAACTTCTTAGAGCGTTACTCGTTCACGAGTTGGTAAAACTCATTTTTTAATATAATTATTGATAATGATGATTAGTCAGTAAGTATTATATGATGATTACCATCAATCATCAAAATTGTCTATAATCATCAATTCATTAAATAAAAGTAGTTGACATATTTTATGCCTGAAAAATGAACTAAGTATTATTATTTATAACCAAATAATTATTTTTGTTCAAAGAGTAACTGAATGTGTAGTTTTTTTACTCTGAAATATTTGTTTATACTCTCTCCCTGTTACGGGATTTGAGAGTCTCGGCATAACCTTCTCTCTATTCCTTTGCACACCTCACCATTAATTCAGAGGTGAGGGGGACCTACAGTTTACGGTGGGTTCCGAACCACCAAGAGCAACAGCTACTTAATACTTGGAGAACTTAGA
>WSXT02114001.1:0-11118 GCA_011762715.2 Neuroterus valhalla
ACAGAGGGGCTGGAACCGAACGAGTTACGCTTACCCCGCAAGGGATTTGGCTTAATGGTATAATAATAATAATAAAATATCTGCTGAACAAACGATGATCGGGGATTACGTATCCTCTCTAGCAACGGGGCCCTGCCTTCTGCAAAGGAGGGTGCGAACGCACTTTTTGATACATGCGGTTTTTATAACCTTTTCCATAAAGGCTCTGATACGTATTTTTATCTGTATTTCAAGAACGCTACTTACGCAGCGATAAATTCTTCTTTATGTTTAGTAGACTGGGATGCCTAATTTTCTCAGTTAACAGCGCAAGAAAGTTTAACTTACTTTTATGCGGTCTTGTATGATTCAATTGAATTATATGTACCATGGCGAAAAACTCGTAGCGATAAATATTCCGTATACTTTTCTCGAGAATCAGTTAATATTTTAGGTCATAAACGAGCAGCTCATTATCGATTTAGGATTTTAGGCGATCAGTCGGTTTACGAGTTTTTTTTCCAACTTTGGGACGAGGTGCAAACTCTCACGTAAAAATTGTCACACTGGTCATATAAATAATATAGAGCAAAGTATTCCCTCGAACCCGAAGAATTTTGGGGATCATGTTAATAAAAACGGATCTTCTAGCGATATGCCTCACGTGATGCATCTAGGAGACAAACAAGTAAACACTGACCAGGAAATCGCTAATTTATTCGCGGACGCCTACTTTTCCGTTTATGAGACAAATGTTTTACCAAAATTCAAACCTTTGCATAGCTCTACCCTTGATATTAATAATTTTGAAATCTTCTTGTCAGAAGTTTCTGAGAAAATCAGCGCAGTCATAACTAACCAGCGCCCTGGTCCAGATGGAATTCCTCCTGTATTTTGTAAAAATTGTTGTGCAATCTCCAAGCCCATTTGGCTTCTTTTCACTCAATCTTTACCTACAGGTATTTATCCCTCTCAATGGAAATATAGTCACATTGTTCCAATATATAGAGCAAATAATATACATCGGATTCATGAATTATCGTCCGATAAACTTATTAAATACAATTGCAAAAATGTTTGAAAGTATTTTGATGGACAAGCTCTCTATGTGGTGTAAAAACTCTATAGTTGATGAGCAGCACGGATTTGTCATTGGTAGATCGTCTTGCACCAATCTTACTATATACACTCAGTTTATTGCGGAGGCACTCGAAAGCAATAGGCAAGTTGATGTAATTTACACTGGCTCTTCTCGTGCTTTCGACCGGGTAAATCACAAGAGACTGATTCAGAAACTAGAGGCCTTTAGATTTCATGGAAATTTTCTAAAATGGTTTAATAGTTATCTGAGTGGTTAGCGAGTTTCTGTAAAGTTCAACGATATGTATTCCCGCAAATTTACTGAACTTCCAGCGTGCCTCAAGGATCGCATTTGGGTCCTCTGTTGTTTAATATTTGCTGTTGTTGTTTAATATATGCAAATACATATATTTATCATTGTTTTGGCTTCACGTTTTGCCGATGATTTGAAAATGTGCTCCATAATTACCTCTCTTCAAGACGCTTTTGCGGTCCAGAAAGATATTACCGCCTTGCACATATGATGCCTTGACAATGGGATGACCCTGAATATTTCCAACTGTAAAATAATGCGTTTTTCGCGAAAAATTCATTCTCTGGAATTCCAATACTCGATAGACGGGTCAGTCCTTGAAACCGTTCAAGTAATGCGTGACCTCAGAATTTTCGTAGACGATGGACTCTCTTTTCTTCAACAAATTGATTTTTGTACTGCCAAAGGTCTGAAAATGCTCAGATTTATTAAACGTCATTCTGTTGATCTTAAACAACCACACTATACGCTTATTGTATATCACGTTAGTTAGACCTATTCTAATGTGTTGCTCACAAGTCTGGTCTCCACATTACACCTCGCGTATTAAAAAATTGGAAAGTGTCCAGCATAAGTTTCTCTCATGGGCGGCCATTAAATTTGGCCATCCCAATCCCCGACTAACGCATGATTATTCACAAATTGCTGCAATCTTAAATATCAGCTCCCTAGAGTCTCATCGTAGGCACAATATATTATCTTTCTGCACAAGATGGTCAATTGCAGAGTAACATGTCCTCATCCACTTGAAAGCTCAAATTTCCATATACCAAATATATGTTTGAGATCTCTGCAATCCTCCACCGACCCGAATGATGTACTTCGTGTCTATACACCTAGGTCCAGTTTTGGCGAACAGTCACTAATGTCTCGAATTACCAGAATCGCGAATGAATGTAATAAAGAAGGGCTTACTGTCTTCGGCTCTTCATACTCTAGCTTTTACGCAAGCGTCAGGGAAAAAATTTGAGTTGATTTTTCTTGAATTTAATAATAAGAATTTTTAAATTCAATAAAAAAAATTATATTTGAAAGCAGATGCAAAGATTTTGAACATAAAATCGAATATTTTTATGGATTCATAAATTATTTGAATGCAAATCCATTTCGAAAATGATTACCTATTTATGATGATCGCGTCTATACCGCTATTTGCAACTCCCGTTACAGGCAGTTTTTATTCCGAGTCGAGAGCAGGATTCGGCTCGGTGAAGCGCGGACGTTTTATTGCACTCGTCTCCTCACCTGTCAACCGACGGGTTAACTCACAGTCAAATTATCCATTTTTCCCATTTTTCAAACGCTCTCTTTCAAAGGTAAATATTTGAACATTCAAGCTGTTCTTCCCCTAATTTATCCTGAAAGGTTTGAAAAATATTCTTCGGAAATTCTACTTCTCAAACTTAACCGAAGCGTGCAAGGAGTCTGCAAATATTACCATTTCAGCGGAATTCTACTGGTCGTAAAATAATACATAATTTTTCTGGGTTACGAGAAGTTGAAAAAATCCATCTTGAAATCTATGAGAACAAATGAATCTGAGATTTAATAAAATTTTTAAAATATTTCTTATGAAAAATCGAACCTGAAAAAATCTCTACTTTTACGTGTTAAACTCCATAAGAGGAATAATTGGTTCTAGTGTCTCGAAAAATGACTACGAAAAAACAAAAAAGAGCGTGTATTTATTTCTGGCTATGCTACTGATTTTTGCCGGCGCTCATGAAATTCGAAACATTCATTCATTTTGGACTACTCTTGTCGTCTCCTCTCTTGCCGCCTTGGCTAGAAACTGGAGTAGTGAACTATCGTTGGTCATCCCGGGTTTGTACCTAGACCCGCAGAGACTAGAGTAGTGATTTAAAACTTCAAAAGCTCCCAATGCCCTTGAATGGTTGTTAAAATTAGTGTTTATTATATATTACGCAGTAGTAATTTCGCTTTAATTTTAAGGTACGTGAAAGAAAATAACTTGCAAGCAGAATGGGATAGTAATACACGCGGTTCAAGATGCCCCTGGTCTACAAAAGCAAGTCAAAGAGCTACTACGCTAGTGGATCGTTTACGTGATGGTTGGCAGCATTTGCTACGCGACAGAGCTACTCGTAGTCTCACCTATAACGATGAACAATTTCATGTCCTAGAACGAATTAAGGTTTGTATTCTTTTTCAATTACTAAGAAGACTGATACTTCTCTAGGCGGCTCCTTTTTGGTAACATATTCAGATTTTTACACTTTATATATTCACAAAGAACATCAAGATGCTCTAAGCGACTAAGCAGCCATTAGCTGCCAAATTACGGCTAGACGGATCACTTTTTTTATGTATTCTTCTGACCACATAATTTCAAAGCAATTATATTGAACCGTACAGCGAGCTTTTTCTAAAAAATTTTGTTGTTGATTTTTTTTCCTGTGATCAAATCTGAGGATTCCAATTTAAGAACAGTAAGTTTTGGTTATACAGTGAGTATTGGTTACTCGCTCAGTGTAAAAATTAACCTTTAAAAATTCGTTTGCAATGATAAAACGCAACGAGTTTCGCTTACCCCGAAAGGGATTCGGCTTAATGGTATAATAATAATAAAAAGTAGCACATAGAGTCAATGGCGCGACGTTGAAAAGGCCCATTGGTGTCAAAAGCTCAGAGTTGAAATATGAATTTTGAAAATATTTTTTTTTTCATCTAAATCAGATTTTTAGTTTAATTTTTGTATCCACTTCGTGCTCATAGCTATATTTTTTGGATTTTAATAATTAAATTTGGAAGATAATATTCCTTGAAGTTTCCCTGGAAAGGATATTAGATTTAAATGGTTCCAATTTTGTTCATGATGAAATTATTAATTTTTTTCCTATTGCATAACACGTTCTGCATGATATTTGATCGCTTTGTTCATCGAGCAAAGTTTGTGAAAATGGAACCCATGGTGGCTATGTTGTACATAACTGTATAAAGTAGTTTTCCGTGAAGCCTTTCAAACACACTTCGGAGGCTGGTTTGCTTTCCCATAGTAAAAACGTATTCTACTCTCTGCATTTAAAAAACATGTTTGATTGAATATATTTATCCATGATTCATGTGATATATATATATCAAATATTTTATGGGCGATTGTCAATACTTCGACCACTTTCGACAATGAGATTTTCGAGAAAAAAAAACTTCTGAAACCGACATAATAACTTTGTTCCAAAACCATTACCAATTCCAGAGAGTTTAAAATTATCAAACCAGGATATCAAGATATGTATTTGTCATAGCTATGCATCTTTAACAAAAATAGTCGTTGTCGTCTTGCCGTCACTGTTAGTCGCTGTCAGTCGCGGGTAGTCTGACTAACATGAATTTTCAGTGAGTTTCTCGCGTTCTGTGTCATTCGAAGGTCCAGCAAGGTAGTAAGTACCTCCGCAATCGAAATTTCCAACCTTCTTCTTATCAGAAATTTGGGCTTTTTTGGGCTTTCGAACACACCAACAACCAATTTCCACACACGGCGATAGCGATGCTACTGATACGGTTTCCCATGCCAGATATAAAAGAAAACGAGGAGATAAAGGGACTAAGAGGAACACCGGAACCCAAAAAATAGGGAATACAAGAATGATATTCAAAAGATAGTTGCTACTGAAGGATCGTTGGAACGCCCCACATTGGGGCAATTTTGCAAGAACAGCGTCCAAATTATGTTCCCACGTCGAATTTTGATCAATATTCATGAAACTTTGTTTAACAAAGGTTCAAGTACCGCTGAATTCGAATTTTCTGCTCAAAATTACAAATTTAGAATGTCTGCGGCATTACAAGTGACCAAAGTTTGGTATTTTCGGTTTGCGAAAGAATGTTACCTTCATAGCTGCACAGCATTATGTCAATCAATTATGAAGAGGTGTAGAACATTGAATGATGTGTTCATGATATTGTTGAATACAAATTTGAAGTTTGGTTTTGAAAATTCAAAATGGACGCGACAATAATGAAAAAGCATACAAATGTTCGTTTAAATATCTGATGGTTACAGAAATTTGTGTTCAAATATTTTTTGGGTCGCTGATCACAAGTACCAAGTCGGATTTTCGAAACTAAAAATGGCTAATCCAATATAGTAGACTAAAACCTTGAACAAGTTTGAATGTTTATGAAAATGCGGTTCTTGGTTTTTTTGGGTCGCTGATTACGAATATTGAGTCAAATTTTTGAAATTCAGAATGGCCGACCAAACATGGCGGATGAAAATCTTTGGAAAGTTCAAATGTTTGTAAAAATGCAGCGCTGGAGTGCTTCCGTGTAGCTGATTACAAATATCAAGTGAGATGCTTGAAATTGGAAATGATCGACGGAAAGCCTGAAAAGTTCATGAATGTTTGTAAAAATGTGGTCCTGGGGTACATTTTTCATTCCTCAAGTGCAAGTTCATGCTATACTTAATGAAGTGGATCCAGAAAGTGACGGACAAGGATAATAGAATGGACAAAAATTGTTTTTACATTGCAATTAAAAATTTTTCGGAACCGTCCCCCTTGCTTCCAAAATTTTTCAGTTTGAAAATCAGATATGAGATTCGTAATCAGCAACTCAAAAAACCACAGGACCGCGTTTTCATAAACATGGCTGAGCAGATCTCACTTATAAAAAATCTGGCCAGCAAGAACAACTGCAAGGAACGCCATACAGTGAAACATCACAGCCAAACCCTTCAACAGCAATACCGTGAGGGCACATCATTTGGACAATGAAATTGACAGAAGAATTGATCAATTGATCATAGCACGGAGTTTGGAATGAAGCTTGAAAAGGCACACTATTTTAGGACAAAGTTTGCAGCGAAATATCGCCAAATCGAGAGTTTCTGTAAGAAATCTTATTGCATAGGTCGAAAACATCCGAAATAATGTTCTTATCTTTCGAAGATCGAGCAATGAAGATTGAGCGAGAGGTTGTCTCGGCTAGGGAAAACTTCAAAGACGAGCAGATTAGCATCAGTTGGAGGAGACTGAACTGGAAGATCAAGCGGAGACTGATAAGGCAATACACCGTCATCACTTTCTTGACGTTCCTGAGCTACCACTTGATGATCCAGTACCACCACATATTCCTGAAGCAGACGGCCCAATCCAACCAGAGGCTATAATGGGGATTGAGCAGCCATAAAAGCGATTAAAAGGAACATAAAAAATGAATAGAGATGTTGTTTTACGCCTTTATTTCGTGGCGTATTATAGCAGGAAAAGTGTAAGGGTATCGGCGTCAGTAACGCGCATTTCCGCGAAAGCCATAAGGCTTCCCCGGAAATCTGTCTTCGTCATATTGACAGTGACCGACTCCATAGATGCCTCTCCCAGACTAGAAAGAAGAGCCAATCTAACTTCTTCGATGTCCGTAGCAACATCCAGATCGCGGATCTGGACTTGGGCACGAGGCTCAAGTTGCCGCACCTTTCCTGTATCCTTAACAGCATTTTGTAATGCCTCTCCAAAAAGAGCTTTGTTCTCAGTGGAAGTACCAAGCTCCAGGAGAACATCGCCCTGTCGCGTCTTCCTGATGGCCTTACCGTCCACCTTAAGCTTCTGCGGTTTTATCTTTGATCGAATATCCTTGACTATCTCAGCAAATGTGCGACCTGAAGCTGGCCTAATAAGGACAGCATCAGGCTCAGCGCGCGGCTTCCTCCTCAAGACCCTTGAGGGAGGAACCACAGTATTCCGATTGTCTCCAGGCTTCATTTCACTTACAGCTGCAGGACCTGGCTGCTTCCTCCGTTGACGCCGCTTTGACTGAACCCATTCAGAAGTATCTGACGAGAGCTCAGTTTTCTTCACAGGCCGCGAAGCTAAGCCTCCACTTGGACTTGGCGTCTTCTCGGCCGGGCTCTTCTTGGAACGCTGCTGCTGCGGCATACTGATTTATCAGGCAACAACCGCCTAGTAATTTCCAATACCTTAAAGGCATATGCTAAGATGGCTCTTCCGTAATTCTTATTAATGGAGAAGCGACTCTTTTATCGGTCTAATGACCATAAAATAAATATATTCCAAAATTTCAAACTCATCGCTGAATGTGAACATTCGACATCAATAATATTTTTGGAGTATTTTGAAGGATATCTAGTTCGAACCCATCTGATCAAAAAACAGTGCTTGTATATTTCAGGGATGAGTTTTAGCGTTTCGTAAGAAATATTATTCGTTATTTGTATAGGAACGTCAAAAAACATTTGAAGGTGGAAATTTCTTAAGGTTTTCTCATAGATACGAGACACGATGGTTACGGCAATTATTAATTCTATTACCTACAAGGAGTATATTTTTCTTGCGTTACATTTCTAGTTTGAGAGAAACCAAAAACGAACAAGGGTGCCTATGATGATTCTCTTTAATGATTTATTACTCCATGTATACACTTTTCGGGTTTTCGACATATCTATATTCCCCCCTCCCACAGGAGATCGTCAGACATTTAATCCTTCAACTCAAATCCCTCCCGAAATCCCCAATAACCCCAACTCTCGTAATAAGTCTCCAAGCAATGCCTGATGTACTCAATCCTGTGGGATTTTTTTTAAATCGACAGACGAGTTTAGATGTAGACATTCGATAGCATCGAATGCCTGCACCGATCCTCGGCGTCAAATCTCCCGCTCGACAGTAGTTAAACGTAGTGAAAACACGACTAAGCGAGAATTCCGAACAGTCACCCACCCGAGCGCTAACCGCGCCCGTTCATGCTTGACATTCGAGATCCCGCCCAAGTCGGAAGTTACCACGCAGCTACTGCCGTCGGTCCAAGGGTGCCTATGATTTTTGATAGAAACTGTAAGAAATTGATTGTTCTGAACAGTTTTATTGTTACGTTTTATAGAATCCTTGAGTAATTATGAATCTCTGGACACCATGCCTAATTAAATGATATTAAAAGCGAAACTTAATGTCTTCAACAGGTCACAGAAACAGGACGTAGGATCAAAGCCCTTTTGGATGCAGAATGCGTGCCAGCAATCACTCAACGCTCTGAATCTTTGGCAGATTGGTACAAGATGGCACAAACCGTCTACTTACAAACGCAAATCTTGGATAAAGATGTTGACAACTATGAAAGAGCATTAGACTCTTTTTCTTATCGACTTTCGCAAGAGAGCAAAGATCGTTATGATAGTTTCTTGCGTTACGTAGATAATTTGTCCGGCAAAGAGAAGGCCATCGAAAGACCTAATTTACCAGATGAAGGGAACACGAAAAAGTGGCGGAATATTTGTGACATACAAGAACATATTTCGCAAATTCTTCATGAAAATAATCTCTTCATCGATGAATTGGATACCTTATCCGTTATGGATCCTCCGGACGATGAAGACATAGGAGATTCTTAGTTTATATGATGACGCCTTCGTAGATTTGCTTTAGATTCAAAGCCTATAGGAAGATCGACCCTCAAATTCGTGGAACTTTGACGTTACATTTGTTGTACAAACCAGAAGCGAAATGATTCGAGCTTTTCAAAGAGTTACAACTGCCTTCTTCTACCACGTTTTTTGCACACGATTTTTTTGTATTGAATGCAGGAGGGTTCGATAAGAAAATAACAATAGAACAAATGTTCTGAAAATTTAGGAGATTTATGGTAAGATTACCAAAATACTAGATATTTATGGGTATTAGAAATAACGGAAAATATTCGGAAAAGTGATATATTATCAAAAATTTCCAGGGATCTAATTTATCCACAGCTTTTCAAAAGGAATCTAAGAATCTCCGAAACTTGATTGGAAATTGATCATTTACCAGAAATTTAAGATATCCATAGAATTTCAAAATTTTCGGTAATTTATCACTGATTCAACCATTCACTACTCACATCAGTCTGTCGAGTGTCAAATCATAATAAGTGCGTTTTTAATTTCATGCATAATTGTATATACGTCTTTACTTTTTGAATGCATATCAAACTGAAGTTCTGAAACAAGAATTGCGGAAACGAGTCATAATAAACATTATTTGCATAAAAATGAATGTGTCAAAAAGGCTTTTTTTTGCAATATTGACAACATGAGCACACATATTTGGACTTATTCTTTTTCCCGGAAACCTCTATAGATTACTGCGGAAATGCTTGGTGCCCTAAGACCAAATTCATTGCCAAAAATGTGCCACACGTAAGGTATATTAGGGTGGTCTATTTTTTGTAGTGCAAAGAATAATTCACGGGGACCATATCGCTCTATGGCCTGAATGGCTCCTTTCATCATGAAAATAATCTGTGTAGGAGGAAGATCCAATTTGATAGTATTTTGAGGTCGCGCAACAACTTAGGGAAATAATTGTATGAAATTGAATTAAACAGTAACCTAACTTGTTTCTTCTACCATTGAACACAGAATAAGAATTGGAGGTTTATTTATAAGCATTTATTATTTGAAAGTATCCGTTGTACTATTCAAATTTGTTCAAATACAGGTTTATAGAAAATCATAAAAATTGGGACTTGCCTGTTGGTGGCGTTAGTGGCTCGTCTTGACTGAAAGGTGGTGGAAGCTCAGGAGGTAAGTAAGGGTGCGTGAGGTGAGTTGAGAAGGAAAAAAGTAGTTTTCATTGAGTAGGGGAGGTGGTGTGTAGTTGGATATAAAAAGGAAGCTCGGATTGGCGATGAGGTAGGTGAGTTCGTATTCGAGAGATTGAGCTATTGAGGGAAGCAAGGAGGTTGATCGTAGGGTATCTGAAGCTGGTCGGAGTGGGAATAAAGGGGGTAGTAGAATTTCATATAGGGTTAATGTATTAGGAAGGCATCGGCGTACAGAGACATTTGTCAGATGCAGTAGGTGCTAAATGGAGAAACCTTACGTTACCAAAGGATAAAGAGGGAGTAAGCGATCTGAAGGGAGACAACGATAACGCGGGGAGTGAGGTAGATGGGGAGGGATCTCTCCACACGCCACTGTGGTTAGCAGCGCGCCACCCGGTTCAAAGGATTGTGCGGAGGAAAGGTTGAAGGCTAACCTGGGCGAACGAGAAAGGAAGTGAAGGGGAAGACCCCTTGCTTTAGGAGGGGAAGAAAGACGATCAAGAGAGTTCGAGGAAAAGCACGTTAGAGATGCCGTTGAAGAAGAGGGGTAGAACGCGTAGGTCACCCAAAGAAATTGAGCGGCAATAGGGTAGCGATACAATGGGTATGTTCATAGCGGAAATCAGAAGGCTGCGGTGAGACGCAAGAGCGACTAACGAGCAGGTGGAAGGTATGAGGGGGTACGTATGGGTTAGATTGGTTAGAGATGAGAGATGCAGGGTGTCTAGTGATCAAGCAATTTGAAATTTCCGGGTTTTTCCTGGTCATATTTTTTCCTTCCGACCAACTTAAATTATTTTAGATCACAGACTCTAGTGGTGAATATCAATCTGGAGCACATTTTCTAAAACCTTCATAGCACGTAAAATAAATATTTCCTAATTTATGCTGCCCGAATCACAAGTAGTTGCTTAAATGATAATAAAATCTGAGGAATAAAATTTCAGTACAATATACTTATATGCGCATATACCAACATAACTAAGGAAAATTAAATTGTTCATCAACCTCGTGTCCAATTTAGTAATTATCGATTTTTTATAAACAAACAGTAACTAAATAAAAAACAAAATAACTTTCATTCCCATTTTATGAGAATGAAATGTGTGTGTGTGTGTGTAAATATAGAATAGTGCACACACACACACACACACACACACACACACACACACACACACACACACATA